>PVIU01029131.1:0-17998 GCA_004026605.1 Ondatra zibethicus
TTCTCAACAGAGGATGTTCGAATGGCCAAAAGATACTTAAGGTCATGTTCAACTTCCTTAGCAATCAGGGAAATGCAGATCAAAACAACTTTGAGATACCATCTTACACCTGTCAGAATGGCCAAAATCAAAAACACCAACGATTCCCTATGCTGGAGAGGATGTGGAGTAAGGCGAACTCTCATCCATTGCTGGTGGGAATGCAAACTTGTGCAACGTCTTTGGAAATCAGTGTGGCAGTTTCTCAGGAAATTGGGAATCAACCTACCTCAGGATCCAGCAATACCACTCTTGGGGATATACCCAAGAGAAGTCCAATCATACTACAAAAGCATTTGTGCAACTATGTTCATAGCAGCATTGTTTGTAATAGCCAGAACCTGGAAACAACCTAGGTGCCCGTCAATGGAAGAATGGATCAAGAAAGTGTGGATTATATACTCATTAGAATACTACTCAGCGGTAAAAAACAAGGACATCTTGAATTTTGCATGCAAATGGATGGAAATAGAAAACGTTATCCTGAGTGAGGTAACCCAAACCCAGAAAGATGATTATGGTATGTACTCACTCATTAGTGGACCCTAGCTATAAAATAAAGGTCACTAAGCACTTAGCTCACAAGCCCAGAGAAGCCGAATAACTAGGTGAACCCAGAGAAAGCGTCCCACTCTTTTATCAGTTGGTTGTATGGCTCTTCTCTGAGCCAAGTCAAGCACACAAAATTGCATCTTACATAGTATTATGCCTTTATGTATTTCCTGGAGATGGGCAATCAGTTTGTATCAGATCTCTCTGGTAGATAGGCCAGATATACAAAACAGATAAACATAATCGGATGCTGGCACACAGTAGCTTGAAGATAAATATATGTCAGTTACTCGTGGAAAGCAGAAATTTATAGACTATCTCGTGAATTTTCACAAAGAGAACAGAGAGCAAGGAGATGAACAAGACTTCTCGCATTGACACAGAAACCACCAAAGAAAACTTATACAGATTGCTACTTAGCATCTTTCTGCTGAAATTTGGGATTTCAAGACAAACTAATTTAAAAAAAAATCTGTTACCCCAGAGCTCAGAATAATGCCTTACAATGATAAATAACCCAATTTTACCCCAGACGAAGTTTAGTCTGTCTAGAACAGAGGACGGACTATTTTAGGTCCCGGTCTCTGTGACTTTTGTTTTACATTGTTAAGTGGTGGATATATTGTTGTAGATTTTTTCCCTTAAAGAGATTAGAATGCACATTATTTTCCTGGTGAGAAGAGTGAAAAAATGTGCATTAGATGGCAGATCAACAAAGTTGAAGTTGATGATGGACCAGAGCGGAACAGTTGTACACAGAGGAAACAGCTTGGTATTTGTTTTCACATAAAAATCAAACAAGGTCCCATATTTTTTTCCAGAGAGTTTGGTTAAGATTGTTTCCGTTGGATACTTTTCAAAACAGATGCTATCAACTGCAAGGGCTGTAACTTCCCACCAAACACCTTATACGCTTGAGTTGTAAAATTAACTCTTCTGCAAGTCCTTGGCTTGACCTTTATAAACTTATGAAGTAGGAGCCAATTAAACAGTATAGAGTCTCTGCTAAAAATAATCACCTTGGCTAAGGAGTAATTGATTGCAGCCATAGTAGATTCTAATGGTAATTAGATACCTAGAGGTCCAGCTGTCAATTAGCTCTAGTCCTTCGTAGCAGTAATAAAACCATCTATCTTATCTTTTCCTTTGCTACTTAAGAAGAAATGATCTAAAAATTGCATCTTTAAAATCAAGTAAAGGGGCTTGGAGTGTAGCTCGGTGATGGAGAGCTTCCTCACGTGCACGTGGCCCTGGGTTCAAGTGCTTATCCCAAAGGGGCGCAGGATTCAAGTTAAAGAATTGACCAACACTTTCCCAATTTTACAGCATACAGAAATTAACATTTCTATGTCAGGAGGCTGCTCTTTGTTCTGATGTTTTGGGGGTGTCTAAGAGACATTGATGTGCTCCTCAAAAGAACATACATCTTGTAGACGTTGACTGGAATGTTTTGAACATCTAGGAACACAGCGCTGCTGAAGTCAGTGTTGTTATTTTATTGCTGTCTTATGATTCCTTCATTATGTCCGTGTTTTCTTCCTACACTTAGGTCATTTAGTGTTAGATGCACATGTGTTCACAAGTGCTCTGTTTTCCCAGTGGACTAATATAGTTTCACCACAAAACCTTCTTCGTCTCTGGAAAGCTTTGACGTCACGTCTCTGCTATGCGTCTGTCCCCACTCACAGAGGATATTTTTCCCTTCCTTTCACTTTAAGTTTGTATGTGTCCTTACATCAAAGTCAGTTTCTTTTTATTTTTAACGTCATTTTCGCACATGTATGTAATTATGTTTGGCGCCCATCCCTCCCTGTGTCCTACTATCCCCCAAGCTCCGTTTCTTAGCTCTGTATTATTGGGGTCTTGCTTTGTTTTATGTATTGCTTAAGTCCCTTCTGCCACCAGATGTCTTTAATCGAACAATTTAATCAATTAAAATGCAAATTCCTTATTAATGAGGAAGTGTTTACTACCGGCATTTTTGCTGATTGTTTCCCTGCTTGGGTGTGTTTTCTATTGCAGTTGTGTATTTGATAGATACTCAGTCCTGTTACATTTTAGCAAACCATTGTAGATAATTAGTTGCATTGATGAGCATCCACAGATGGGAGAAACATCCATCTTGGGTGTAAAGAAACACATTTGATGGAGAACGGAGCTTTGCTAGAAAGGTCTTTGAAAGGAGGCAAAGCTGCAGTGGACTTTGCAGAACTCCCAGTTCATGGAGGTAGCTCCACTGCAAAGTAGTTCAGACTGCCCCAGCTCTCCTTCACCCACTCTGGGCTTCATGGAACATCTGTGATTCAGAGATCTCTAAGGTTAGATGTGGAATGGCTGCTGGTGATTGTGGGAAGGTTCAGTTCCAACGGGCACTTCTGCTGCCTGCTGTTCTGAAGGTCTTGCTCAGTGGCCAAAAGAGTGCCGAACCAGAAGATTTTACCTTGGATTCTAGTAATTTCATCTTCAGACAGACTGTGTCAATGGGATGGATGAGTAGTTTTAAAGCGTATGTGTGTTTCTTGTGTTTTGTTTGGTTTTTGCCTGTTTGTCTTGTAAAGAGAGAGAAAGAAAGGTGTGGAGTTCAGCTGGTTGGGAAGGTAGGGAGGATCCAAGAGGAGTTGTGGGGGAATGATCAAAATATATTATATGAATTTTTTCAATAATAAAAAAGGAAACAAAAAAGAAGCTGAGTCATTGCAATAGGAACTACCAAGTTGGGGAATGGAAGCATGACTTCATCATTTAATCCCTATACACTTCACTCTTGGTGCTCAGCCTAGTAACCACTCTGGCCAAGACTGGTCTCAGTTAACCTAATTTTCTGTTTATAAAAGAGGAATATAACTGGTACCCCCTCCTTCTCTGAGACTTGTTCAAACCTGGAAAGAGCAAGAGGAAATTACATGGCTATTCCAATAATGCTGTTCACAAAAAATTCAGATTTGGGGGTTGAGTGGGAAGCCTTTGCCTTGTGGCAGGCTTTCAAAGAGTGCATGGGTCACTTTATACCATGTAACTGGTTCAAGCTTATTGATATTGGAGAATCATTTAAAAGTTCCACTCAAAATAAGAGGACATTTACTAATATTCTTCCAGTCCCACCTACTGGGACTCAGAATTAGAAACAGCAAAGGTAGGAACTCACACATTGCTATGGGTAATCCTTGTCACCCTTGGTTGATTCTTCCTCATTAAATAGCATGTCACAAACTTCCCTTGAATCTTTTTATTTTCAGAGTACATGAATGATTTTCTAGAGAATTGTAAGCAAAATCATTACCATTGTGAAAGTGTAGAATCAGACCCTTTTTAATAAGTGAATTATAGCATAAATTGTGTACACAAGTGAAGAAATTCCATGACTGCATTCATTCTCCTTAAAAATCTATTCATTCAAAAAAAAGTCATGGTAACTCTATTATTTTCTATTTACACACACACACGCATACACACACACAAATTTAAATGAAATTACATCACCTGGGTGATAACACTCTTCCAAGAGCCCTTGACTACCTAACAAAACCCCTAGTACCAAGTGTGAGAAGCCTCTTGACTTGTCGTTCAGAGGACTCCTAATGTTTTCTGTAGTGGGATAATCTTTTTGTACACTGTGAAGATGTGTTGCTTTGATTGGTTTAATAAAAAGCTAAAAGGCCAATAGCTAGGGAGAATTTTGGGGGCAGAGAGAGTACTGGAGAGAAGAAGGAAGAGATGTCAGTAGACACCGAGCAAACAGGATGGGCACTGCAGAGATGAGGTAGAAAGTATATTAATAGAAATAGGTTGACTAAAGTTATAAGAGTTAGTTAGAAATAAGCCTAAGCTATCGGCCAAGCTTTCATAATTAATAAGAAGTCTCCATGTCGTGATTTGGGAACTGGCTGACAAAATTGAGAAAGACCCGCAAGGATATCCACCAGGAGGAGAAAGAAGTTTGGTACTGCACACCTAGTCAACAACTGTAGTCAGTGATGTCCTAGATTTCAGGAGAACCTCCTACAGCCACTTTCCTAAATGAGTATTATTTCTTAACTTTATTCTAAACAGTTTTACTCACAGATATGTATGGCTTTCATTCCCCATCTACAACCCAACCCCTATACCTACAGCTTAGAGAGCATCATGGGAGAGGGGTTGGAAAGACTATGAAAGCCAGCAGCATCTGCTGTATGACTGTGTCTTCTAGAAATGACTCAATCTACACCCATGAAATGTCAGTGATATAGCTTCCTAACAGAGATCTAAACAATGACAATACCAGTTGATATGTCAACACGTGACAGAAGGGGAGTTACTCTTTATATATATATATATATATATATATATATATATATATATATATATATATATATATGCCATGAATTTGAAAAAAGACACAAGAGGGCTTAGAGGGGGCAGAAGGAGAGGGGGAAATGATGTAATTTTATTTTAATTAAAAATAAAATTTAAAAATAATATCTACTTATTTCCTTTAAAACCTATTTTTTCAATAAACACACAGTTCTTTAAGTCAGATATAACTATCAAATTTCCTCACTATGTATCAATATCTAATTAGAAAAACAGTAAGAGAAATAACATGAACTGACTGCTTCTGGCCGAGTCCTAACAGTATAACTATTCTTACAACATGATTAAAAGTTAGAGAAAGACAAGATTGGTACATCAATAAAGCTTATTGAAGAGTGTGAAGAAGAGGAAAAATATTCCTCTCTGCACAGCACATTCTTGTAGTTTAAAAATAGACAAAGGCATGATTAGCGATCTAACCCTCTCATTGATAGCTGGAGAAGGAGAAGAAAGAACAGCCTCGCGTAAGCCCTTACATTCACAGAGAAGGTGCATTTCCACACAACAGATGCCTAGGATGTCTCTGTGTTAGATTCATTAGTGGTGATTATCTGATCACTGATTATTCTTTAATACTAATTGCATCAACCTCCTCCATCATTTTCTTAGAATCAATCTGACATTCTTATTCATTGGAAGTCATGGTTAATTTTTACCTTGAGAATTATTTCTAGAATTTCCAGAATTACTGCTGGAATCACTGAATACCATCTGCAGATCACACAGTAAGAATTGCAATTGTGAGGTGATGAGATAAATGTCACTGTTCATAGTAGATCTTCCAACTGTTTCATCAGGTGTGGGTTACGTGGTATAATCAATCAAATAAGATTACAGAGCTTCCCAGAGGACCAGTTCTTCTTCCAAAGGATTCTTGGGTGATCTCAGGAGGTCCTGCATCTTCAGAGTGTCAGAAACTTTGCAAGCATCTCCAGTTTCTTGGTAAGAGTTAAGGATCTACACAAACCCTGTCGCCCCGAATTGGGAAGTCACAAACATATATGTGAGTAGATTCCTTTCTACATCAAACTGAAACATGAAGAGGATACTTTCAGCTTCTACAGTATATAAAAAAGAAACAAAACACAGGAGATGTGACAAGCCAGCTTGGGAATCTAAGGACCCTGAACAAATTCTACAAACTCTCTACAAAATATGAAAGACTATTCCCACATCGAATAATTTTTAAATGTTCTGTATGGATAAGAGAGAGAAAAACTATCCCAAGCATATAAAATTATATAACTATCCCAAGCAGGAAAAAGCTAGTAATAATGAAATAAAAGTCACCTTTCTAAAATGGATTTACTGAAAGAAAAGTCTTTTAGCTGTATGCTTGCAAGTCTCAGTAAGATTAAAAGTTAGTATTACTCCTTCAAAATATAGCAAAGCATCTGTGATTTGGATAAGAAATGTCTCCCACAGTTTCATGTATTAAAACATTTTGCCCCCAGTTGGTGGTGCTATTGGAGAAGGTTCAGGAATCTTTAGGTGGTACAGCCTTGATGGAAGAAGTGTGTCACTGGGAGCAGGGGACTAGGCTTTGGGGGTTTATAACCTGGCCCAGCATCCTGCTTGCTTCCCCCCACTCTTCCTCTTTCCTCTCCTCTTGCTATTTAATATAAAACAGGGGCAAGTATTTAAATTTCTTTTCAAAACTTTGAAAAAGCATTCCCATTATCTGTTCTTGAATATACATCTTTGAAATCATTTTATTAAGAAGAATTTCTAATAAATTTGGCTAAGCTCTGTGTTGAAATTTTACAATTGCTGCTTAGCAGTTTTGAAAGTCAAATGTATATCTAAATGACATGGAGAATGTAGGAGGACAATAAAATATCAATGATGATAACCTTCATTCCAAATATTCTAAATTTCTTCTTGTGACTTGTATTTATTTCTCTTCTTTTTCCTCCTCCTTCATCTTTTTCTAACTTTGTACCAGATACGTTTTTCTGTTTTAACTAACCTGTGTGTGATCGCATATTTAACATTAAAACAAACAACTCATGCTATTCTGCATTTAACTGAAGTATTAACATACTGGCCTTATTGCTAAGACGAATCCAAACCCAGGATTGGATGACAGAATTCATAATAACCAATTTAGGGTAGATTGTGGACATGGGACAGTTGTTACATTAATTCTCTTACATTTATAAGATTTACATAACATTTTCTTTAGGTTTGGCAATTATATAATAGAGTTAATACATTTTCACATCTTAAAATGTATCATTAAACACTTGAGATTTCTAATTTCCCAGATCTTTGAAGAAGAAATATTATGAAGTCTTGCATGTATTGCCTACACTCCATGTATAAATTAAACATAGCGAGCTATTCAACGAGACAAGAATCATTAGCCCTACATTGCAATTCTAAAGAGAAAGAGCGAGCTGCAAAGCACTGCATATTTGAATTTGCATGCATATGCACCAGACTCATTGACCTCCACATACTCCTATACACAAAAGTGCCATAGAACAAACCACAATAACAGATGCGCTATGTGAAATCAGATACAAGAGTCTGTTGCTAAGGTGTCAATGCACTCCCATTGATGAGTCTACTAGTTGTGGTTTGAAGTACATTTTGATATCAGCATCAACAGCGATGGATTTTCCCAGTAGACACTGGGCAGGTTGTTTATCAAGGGTTTTAGGCTTTCATTGAAATGTTATAATTTCTTTTTGTAGATATCTAGACATCTTTCAAGCTATGCCCAAAGATTTCAGTAAGAACGTAGGCAGAATTTATCCACTACAAGCCCCAATATGTTTCTGTTCATTTTTTTGCACCACCGTTCACTTTTGTCTATCAGTTTGAATCTGGACCCTTAGCTGAACTACCATGAAGATTTTTAGAATTGCATTTAAATGGGGCTGGAATTCTTTTTTAATCTTTAACTTTCTTTTTATTTATTGTGTTTTTTATGTCATGAATCTTGATCCCATTCTTTTCTCATTCCTGCATATCTGCCCTCTGCCCTTGCAGATAATTTAAGAGAAAAAAAAAAGGAACAAAAATCTCATCATGGAAGCTGTAGTGTGAAATGGTGCATGGCACAATAAACTCTTTTGTCCATATATCTTTACTTGCAAAGTGTTGATTGCAAAGAGTTATTGGTCTGGTTCGAGGTCTCTAGTTTCTGCTACACTGGCGATGCTGGACCGTCACTGGGACTCCTCTTGGTTATCCTGCTGTTGCCCTGTGGTGCGGAGATCCTGCAGCTTTGGATCTGCAGGACCAGTCTATTCACGTGCTCCAGCAGATCACAGATGGGATGGATATTGGGGTGGGTCAACCCATAACCCTGGTTCTGGGTCTGGGTAATTGCGGGGTTGGTCAGCCTGCCCATTCTCCCTTGTCCTCACCACCAGGGCTAGCTCTCCTGCTCTTATGACCTCAGGACCACCTCTTTCGCCTGCCTCAGACACTGATAGGTGCCTGGTGTGGCGGGGAGGCTTGGGGAGAAATCTCTTTCCCATTCATGCTGCCACGTGACAGGCGAGTGATGCTCTTCCATGCGCATAGTATTGGGGCTGGTTTTCCCACACCTCTGCCAATGGGGTTGGCTCTATTGTGTTGCCCATGCAAGGTGCAAGGCCTGCTCTCCAGAGTGTTGCAGCTGGTGGCAGGCATGAGCAATTCTCCTGGCCTTCTATCCTCAGGGCCAGCTATCCTACCTGCCTTAGGCATTGATGAGCAGAGAGTGGGGGAGGAGAGCTTCTCTCCCCGACCCATGCTGCTACATGATAGAAGAGGAATAGAGACAGCCCTCCCATGCTCACAGCTTCAGCAACCACACCTCCACCAACAAGACTGGCTCTATTGTGCTACCCAGGCGAGTTACAGGACCTGCTCTCCCGAGTGATGCAGCAGGCAGTGGGCAGGGACAGCTCTTGGAGCTGGGATTTTTCAAAGCATAGAACTGCTATGCAATGACAAGGACAAAATCATCTATTTGCTGTACATTCTAAAAACAAATGTGCAAAAATAAATTATTTGCATCATATATGTACCAATTGTCCAGTTGGCTGGTCCTGTGTCTACCTTTTACCTTTAGTGTTTCTTAAGTTCATTAAGATGAAATAGCTTTGTGATGAAAATGAATCTAAATCAATAGTGTCAAAAATGTTGTGGTTGTTTACATATACGCAAATGATCAACTAGTTTTTAAAAGTGAAAAAAAAAAACCAAAAAAACAAAAAGCCCTGTCCCTGAAGTATAGCCTGAGACCAGCAGGAAGAAGACAGTGAAAGTCAGAGTCTTCATTCAGCACACGTCAGAGGTTCCGAGAGCCCCTGTACATACCAAGTGCCACAGATGCTGGAGTCTCCTATTCAATGGCCTCACACCCTATGATGTACTGTGAATCATCTTGGATGATTTTATTATCTATTACAATATAATTGCTATACTATATTATCTACTGATAGTACTATAAATGTATGTGTTTGATACAGGTGCATTTTTCTGATTGTTTTAAGTCCATGGTATGCAGAACTCATGGAGAGAGAGGGATACCAGTATTTATTTGTTATTTACACCCTTTCTTCCATATAATGAAGATTTAATGTTGTTTGCAAGAGGTCAAAAGAGGATAAACAAGGAGATGTCCTTGGAGAGCACAGGTGAACTTGGCATCATCAACTACAACGCTTTCACGATGTGCTATTTCCCTGTGTCCCTATGAATACCTGCCTCTCTTAAATACTGCATGGAGTTGAGAGTCAAGGGGATGTCAAATACTGGCAGTATTATGAAAGTAGTAATTGTGCTGGGATGAAAATCAAACCAGCATTGATACTTGACATCACTTGAACTCGCCTTTTCTCTTTACCTCCTGGTTGGAAGGCTGGAAAACAATGTCTAATGAATCCTTTTTTCTCAGTGTTGGTCTGCAAGTACTCCTGGGAAGAAATAAAGACTTCAGGCTTCTCAGAGGCTTTCAGGTGGAACAAAGGGAAGAAAGGGACTATTCTTTACTTCAGAATCACAAAACATACTTAATAGCCAGCAGTGGCCACACATTTCACAGCAAAGGGCTCTGGGCCCAGCATATAGTCACTGCACACAGATAGATACATCAGCAAAAGCTCACAAGGAAGCCAGCCCCGAACCCAAAGATATCACAAAATGACAGCCAAACTTCACAAGGTAGTCATGACATTTCACTGGAGTGTAAAGCAATTTATTAAAAGTCATACAATCACATTGTATAAATATGGTATATTAGATTGTAAGTGTGCTTATATCTAAAAATATACTGCCATGTAACTTGTTTTTAAACCCGCCAAGTTTTAAAAGTTAGCTAAAGATTACTAATCCATAGAAATTGATGATGATGATGATGATGATACCCTCTGCATGTATAGAGTTCAGCACATTATCAATGTGTGGTTTCATAATCAAAGCACCCTCTGCATGTATAGAGTTCAGCACATTATCAATGTGTGGTTTCGTAATCACAGCACAGCAGTGTGGGCATACAGATCCAGACTATGCCATCCAACCAGGTACTTCATTTTTCTCTTTATTGTGGAGAACATTCTAAACAAACTGTCTCAATGCTAGCCAGTACCCTTTCAAAACAAGAAGAGTGCTAGCTTAAACCTAGCAATACTACAAAAACATTTCAAATTACTAGCAAATTGCCAAGGGAGCTACCCAGGCAACTTAGAGGAGACGATGGCAGAACCCAGGGCCACTGCTCCTTAACAAGCAGCTTGAAGGAGCAGCCAGGATAATATGCTTAAAATGCTTGGGGGTCACATGGGTAACACGATTTTTAAAATGCTAATGGGAAAATGGGAAGCGGATGTATATAACCATGAGAACTAACCAGTTGCATAATGTTCCTAGGCAAATGATCCTCCAATAATCAAAATCACACCCCATGAAGCTATGTCCATCTGACTCAGGACACATATCGAAGGAGCAGAAAAGGGCTCTCTTCTGGCAATCCTACTGCAGAGTTCTGCTTTCTGCACAGTCAGTGAAAGACTGACCCACTAACATCCCAGGGGAAGATGTAGCATAAGACCCTGAATGGACTGGTGGTTTAAGATCCTTGCTCTTCACTGAGCTATCTATCAGAGATGCAGACTGAATTTCCATAAATAACCTCATTTTAATTTTACACTTCCTATAATTTTCAGATCCCAAATCTAGAAGAGACTTAGACTAGAATCAAATCTTTTCACTAAGCCATTTGCTATTTATAAAAGCACCTGATGCTTAAAAAAAAAAAAAAGAAAGAAAGCCTTAAGTTCAGGCAATAGCAGTAGAATAAGGATAGGATGGTGTTGTAGTTTGGACCTTGAAGCCTGTCAAATTCCCAGTCTGTTGAAGGGCCAGCCACCAGTCTGTAGCACTACTGAGAGATGGTGGAACATCTAAGGTGGGGCTTAATGGAAGAAAATTGGGTCATTGGACCCTGGGATCAGGACCCCAGCCCCTTTTCTTCCTCAGGGTTTGTCAAGCACCACAGCGAGCTGAATGGCTCTGTTTCATCACCTGCTCCATGCCGGACAGCTCCACCTGCACAGAGGCTGAAAAACGGACCTAATGAAATCTCTGGAGTCAAAATATAATTTTCTTTCTTTTATATTGATTTTACCAAGTATTTTGTGAAAGTAATGGAAATATGACTGTCAAATCTAGTGAAATAAAGAGCCTGGTTGGGGAATGTCAATTCAAAGAGAATATACCTAAAGTATAAAAGGACTCAAGAAAAAATAAGCACCTCATCTCAGGACACTACCCTACTCTTTGACTAATTAAACTTTGTCATCTATGCCCTGCGAAGCTAAACTCTCAGCTTCATTTTACAGAATGGAAGAGAAAGGATTCAAGAGATAATCTCCCCAGAGTCATGAACTCCTCTGGAGAGGAAGCCCACACTCGAGCTCAGACCCACCTGACCGGCATCCAAGCTCTGAGTCTCCATGCTGAACCACGACCCATGCACATGGCCTACTTGGTCTTCCCCCAAAATCAAAGGACTTACACATGATCTACTGTTTTGTTATCTTAGAGGCACCTACACATGGTGTCTACAAGTTGTGAATCCCGTGTCAAGAGGAAAAGTTAGGAAGAAACGCTTGCATTTGATGCTATAATAGGCAGGTGATTCTTTTTCAGTGGCTTCTTATTTAAATCTCATAGTAAACAAAGTTGAGTTCTCAGATAAAGAAATTGAGATTCCAAGGTTAAATCACCGGCTGAATTTCCTGTTTCTCTGAGGTCGGACAACTGGAATTTCACACAAGGAAAACCATTTCTCCATACTGCCACCTACATTCCATTCTAAATTTATTTATTTTGTGTTTCTCTCTCTCTTTCTCTCTCTCTCTCTCTCTCGTGTGTGTGTGTGTGTGTGTGTGTGTGTGCGCGCACACGCACACAGCACATGTGCGCACACGTCTTGATAGGCTTGTGGAGGTCAGAGGTCAATAAGATTTGAACTCATATCATAACGTTTTGTGGCAAGCAGATTTACCCTCTGAGCCATCTTACTGGCCCGACATATTTTTAAAATCAATACAATACTACAGCCAGTGAGCTGTCTCAGTGCGTGAAGGAATTTGTCACTAAGCCTGATGACCTGAGTTCAATCCCCAAGACCTACATGTCAGAAGGAGAAAGTCAACATTCATAGACAGTCCTCCCACAGACACACAGACTAACATTCACACATAAAATAAATAATTTGATAAAAAGGGAGAACTCGAATCTTTCGAACATTGTAGAAATATTGGCTCCAGCCATATTTACAAAATGACAGCATATCAAAATCACCAACCCTGTTAGAATGCTCTCAGGCTGCTAAGAAAAACTGAATGATAGGAACAAATCCACACAGAAAAGAATGAAAGAGAGACTTCCACTAAATTAGTTCCTGTGCCTTTTCTGCAGAAGTCAAGAACAAACCTCATAAAGTTACTAGCTGGTAACATATTTTTTCAAATAAATATATTTCAAATCAAAGTACTACCCCCCAGCTAATACTTAAAACTTTTATGATTGACGGCTACAATGGTTTATGCAAATATAGCAGAAGTTCTCATCACACTGAGTTTTGCACATTGTAAGCCATTCTAATCAGTAGATTAATTAAAATATGTTTTGTATCAGTAATTATGAAACTGCCACCGTATTAGTACATTTCATTATATTTTCGAGCACTAGCCTCTCAGGTTATTAAATTAGACACACTGCCACTGGGGAATCTGGCAATTTATCCCAATTAACAATGACAAAGAGAGATAAAGGGAAATATTGTTTCATGGTCCAAACACATTCAGAGAGTAATGTCTTCAAAGATCTACTTCCGTAGGTAATACTCATGAAATCATACACACACACACACACACACACACACACCACACACACACACACAGAGCTCTACTTTCACCCAATAGTATGTATAAGTCAGGCATTCAATAAAAGAGTTACACAAAATTGCTCTTTTTCCTCTCTTTATCCTGTGGATGCTATTTTAACACAATTGCCACCAAAATGATCATTGAAGGAAATGCTACCAGTTGCATGTGGTCTCTGACAAAATCAATAAGCTTCTTAAAGAGCAACTCCAGAGAAATAAGTTATGCACATTTATTACCATTGCAGTTCAATGATTCCCGAAACAAGATCCCCATATATACTCTTTACACAGGTATGTCTAGGTAGCAGTGACTTCAGAAGCAGGTATTTATCAGTGAAGTTTCTGCTATTGTATGTGCATCTCAAGCTAAGGTGTTAAGACATGCTGCATAAATACATTGATTTACTTAAAGCACTTAGGCTACAAACAGCCTCTCCTCTCTGGGTCCTTCTGCCAATAAAGAAGGATGAGGACTGAAGAGAAAGTCATGCTTTTAGAGAGAGGTTTTAAAACTATATCCAAATGTCACGAGTCTCAAAATGAGCTTTAAAAGAAAAAAATCAGAGAAATTACCTCTAAACTTTTCTTCTCTCCATACTTTTCAATGTAGTGTGTCTTTCTAGGAATCTTAACAAAATAGATATGAACAAGATTAGAAGTGAGGGATTGTAGTAGGAGGCCACTTGTTCATCCAGCTCCCCAGAACCAAAATAACAACACAGAAACTATATTAATTAAATCACTGTTTGGCCCATTACCTCTCACTTCTAATTGGCTAACTCTTACATATTAATTTAACACATTTCTATTAATCTGTGTATCGTCACGTGGCTGTGGTTTACGGGCTAAAGCTACGTCTGGGTCCATTAGGGCTACGTGGCTTCTCTCTGACTCTGCCCTTCTTTCTCCCAGCATTCAGTTTAGTTTTCCCCATCTAGCTTTGTTCTACCCTATCAGGCCAAGCCAGTTTTTTTTTATTGATTTTTATTGAGCTCTACATTTTTCTCTGCTCCCCTCCCTGCCTTTCCCCTCCCCCCTTCAACCCTCCCCCAAGGTTCCCATGCTCCCAATTTACTCAGGAGATCTTGTCCTTTTCTACTTCCCATGTAGATTAGATGTATATAAGTCTCTTTTAGTGTCCACATTGTTGTCTAAGTTCTCTGGGATTATGGTTTGTAGGCTGGTTTTCTTTGCTTTATGTTTAAAAACCACCTATGATGGAGCACGGTGATAAATGTCTTTCTGTGTCTGGGTTACCTCACTCAAAATAATGTTTTCTAGCTCCATCCATTTTCCTGCAAAATTCAAGATGTCGTTATTTTTTTCTGTTGTGTAGTACTCCATTGTGTAAATGTACCACATTTTTTTTTTATCCATTCTTCAATCGAGGGACATTTAGGTTGTTTCCAAGTTCTGGCTATGACAAAGCTGCTATGAACATAGCTGAGCACATGTCCTTGTGGCACGATTGAGCATCCTTTGGATACATACCCAAAAGTGGTATTACTGGGTTTTGAGGAAGTTTCCTAATTTTCTGAGAAATCATCGCACTGACATCCAAAGGGGCTGTACCAGCTTGCATTCCCACCAGCAATGCAGAAGTGTTCCCTTTCCCCCACAACCTCTCCAGCATAAGTTGTCATCAGTGTTTTTGATCTTGGCCATTCTTAGAGGTGTAAGATGGAATCTCAGAGTTGTTTTGATTTGCATTTCTCTGATGACTAAGGATGTTGAACATTTCCTTAAGTGTCTTACAGCCATTTTAGATTCCTCTGTTAAGAGTTTTCTGTTTAGGTCTGTACTCCGTTTTTTTTTTGTTTGTTTGTTTTGTTTTGTTTTGTTTTTATTGGATTATGTGTTCTTTTGGTGACCAGTTTCTTGAGTTCTTTGTATATTTTGGAGATCAGACCTCTGTCTGATGTGGGATTAGTGAAGATCTTTTCCCATTCTGTAGGCTGTCGTTTTGTCTTATTGACCGTGTCCTTTGCTTTACAGAAGCTTTTCAGTTTCAGGAGGTCCCATTTATTAATTGTTTCTCTCAGTGCCTGTGCTGCTGGGGTTCTATTTAGGAAGTGGTCTCCTGTGCCAATGCATTCAAGTGTACTTCCCACTTTCTCTTCTGTAAGGTTCAGTGTGGCTGGCTTTATGTTGAGGTCTTTGATCCATTTGGACTTGAGTTTTGTGCATGGTGATAGATATTGGCCTATTTTCATTCTTCTACTTGTTATACCAGCACCACTTGTTAAATATGCTTTCTTTTTTCCATTTGATATTTTTTGCTTCTTTGTCAAAAATCAGGTGTTCGAAGGTGTGTGGATTAATATCCGGATCTTCTATTCAGTTCCATTGGTCCTCCTGCCTGTTCTTATGCCAATACCAGGCTGTTTTCTGTACTGTAGCTCTGTAGTAGAGTTTGAAGTCAGGATTGTGTTGCCTCCAGAAGTTCTTTTATTGTACAGACAGGATTGTTTTGGCTATCCTGTGTTTTTTGCTTTTCCATATGAAATTGAGTACCATTCTTTCAAGGCCGTGAAGAATTTTGCTAGGATTTTGACGGGCATTGCTTTATTCATTAACCAATTGTATTTACAGCATACAAAGGGGAATCCCATATCAAGGGATTACAAGTTATGGGATTCATTATACATTCCTCTAGTAATTATTATTATGGTAGCTAACAATTTCCATGGGTGCTAAAAGCTAGGTGCCGAGACTTTTTCAAATTCTCAGTATACATGTCCTAGTCAGGACAAGCACAGGCAGTGTGGTCACAGGGCCTCTGCTCTAAAGACAAGAGTTGCTTAGCCCAGTCCAGAGGATGTTGTATGTTTGCATTTCCACTTGCTTGCCTGCCTCTCTCTCCCTGCTGGCCAGACCCTCCTTCAGAGAAGGAGGATACTCTTGCCTATGGAACTGCTGATAAATGTCAGGTTCCTATGATGACAAGTACCGGTGCCTGGTGTGTGGCTGGTTCTGGCTGAACACATAGAGTAGATGTGACCATGTCTGAGCAGATCAAATGTTCAGATGACCATCTCCGCCTTTGAAGCACATATGTATCACAGACATTGTTGATACATAAAACAGGACTGAGGAGAAAGAAGCCACCAAGAAACAAAGGTCAGAGAAGGCAGGAACTGGGCCTTAATGATCCATTCAGCTGATAATCATGCAGCACCTCAATAACTGCTTAATTATTAAGCAATGTAAATGCAAGGCAAAGGCTGCTCTGGAAGAAAATAATTTGGTTAGAAGTCACTAAACAAATGCAGTACATTTCAGTCAATGTACGAAGGAGGGGGACACAGAGATGAATCAACTCTGTGGGCTTCAGTTAGGATTGCTTCCAATAGTGCAGACATCTCTTGCTCTGAGTAGGAGGTTGTCTTAGTCAATGCTCTATTTCTACAAAGAGCTGTCATGGCCAAAGCAACTCTTACAAAAAAAAAAGCATTTAACTGGGATTTGCTTACAGTTTCAGAAGTTTAGTCCATTGTTCTCACGGCCAGGGTGGGAAGTCATGAGCCCCTGCTCATCATGCTAGAAGTTTCTCTGGCTTGATCTTGTGCATGTCTCATGCATGCAGTCACAGTCACTGTGAGTTTATGTGTGCAATGGCCTTGTTGAGTCTAGTGAATACTGTTTGACCATATATAAATGTATAGACATATACTCCCCATGACTCTAAAAACCCTTTTGTTTCTTCTTCTGGAATTATCCCCGAGCCTTAGAGGAAGAGGACGTCAATATAGATGACAGATTTAGTGTTGAACATTTTACAGTCTCTCTTCTCTGTATGTAAACCAGTTGTAGGTCTCTGTTTTAATTACATCAACTTCAAAAGGAAGTTCCTATGAAGAGGACTGAGAGACACATTAATTAATGGGTATATAGATAAAAGTTTAGGGAACAGTTAAATACTTTATCCATGTAGAAGAATCACAGTATTAGTGTCTTCCTTAGGTCCTTTAATCTAGCCATAGAGTTTTGGCCCAGTGAATAGTATCATGCATGATTTCTATCTTAAAGCATTAGAAACACAAATGACAGATGAGATAAATCAAGATCAGAAAAGAAATTAATGAAATAGAAATGAAAATAACATTACAAAAAAAATCAATGAAGGCTTGAAGAGCTGATTCTTTGAAAAGATTGACAAATCTTTTTTTTCTTTTTTATTTTTTTATTATTATTTTTTTATTTTTTTACATTGTTTTTTTTTCCATTCAAAAACATAATTAAAGAAAGAACATTTTTTCCTTTCTTCCCCTTCTCCCGGTCCCTTCCCGCAACCCCCCACCCCTCCTCCCTCTCCCTTCTTCCTTGAAAGAGGGCATGGTGCCCTGCTCTGTTGGAAGTCCAAGGCCCACCCCCCCTCCCTCCCGGCCTTGGGAGGAGTGCATTCAAAAAGACTCGGTTCCCAAAACGATAATACATGCAGAAGAGATAGGTCCTGGTGTCACTGTTGTTGGGTTCTCCATCCGCCAACTTTCGCTGCCACATTCAGAGAGTCTGGTTTGATCATATGCTCATTCAGTCCCAGTCCAGCTGGATTGGTGCGCTCCCATTAGTTCAGGCACACTGTCTCAGTAGGTGGACCAGCCCCTCACAGTCCTAACTTCCTTTCTTATCTTCTCCCACCTTCTGCTCTTCAACTGCACC
>PVIU01029132.1:0-17995 GCA_004026605.1 Ondatra zibethicus
TTCACCTGCACCTTGGGGCTCAATCCATTGCTCTGATGTGATTGTGGGTCTCTGTCTCTATCTCCATCCATCGGATGAAATTTCTCCCACCTCTATCCCCGCCCCTGGCTTCCAACTTTTGCTTGATGATCCTGTTTGCTTCCAATTTCCAGGAGGTTCTGTGTATGCTTTCCTTGGGTTCACCTAGGTATTCAGCTTCACTGGGCTTGCGAGCTAAGTGTTTGGTGACCTTTATTTTATAGCTAGGGTCCACTAATGAGTGAGTACATACCATAATCATCTTTCTGGGTTTGGGTTACCTCACTCAGGATAGCGTTTTCTATTTCCATCCATTTTTTAAAAAAATTAGTTTAATAAATTTTAAAATAAAGAAGGTCATGAAAGAATCTATAAACAAATATCCTACATTATATTTGAACTATATAAACAAAACCTATCTTCATGACTGTTCTGGGTGTAGATTATGCCTGGAAGGCAGAGCAAGCAAAATGAGGAAAGACAATCTAGGTATCAGTCTTAAAATCATCAATTGCTTCCTATAATGTCTATCCTTAAATTCTTGTGGAAATTAGAAAGCAGAGCTAGGAAGCTCTAGTTACAATCTATCAGTGTATGAAGGTGGCTCTAAACAGACAGAACAGAGCAAAGTGACATACTTCTGAAAACTCATTCATTACTCAAAATCCTTAGGGTAAGCAGATGGACAAAAAGTCAAAGTCCTCTGGTGTAACAGTTTCTTTTTTTTGGTCAAAATCTATTGAGTTTTCCTGAATTTTACCCCTTTTTAAATTTTAAAAGTTAACAGTAAAATTGTTCCTTTCATGTTCAGTTTTATGAGTTTAATGCATGTACATATATTTACATAATCAGCACCATAAAGTGCCACCAATCAAGAAACTCTTTTGTGTTATCCCATTTTAAATTAATTTTATGCTTATTATATAAAGAAATGTGTTTCACTGGGATATTTTAACATGTATGTATCATTGTATTTATTCTTAGTCACCTTGTATTTGCCCTTTGTTATATTTTTTGTTGTGTTTTAAGAAAAATGTCACCCATAGTCTCATGCATTTAAACACTTGGTTCCTGGTTGGTGACATTGTTTGAGGACATTTGGGAGGCTTTAGGAGGTGGAGCCTGGCTAGAGGAAGTACACCTTTATGCATAGGCTTTGAGGGTTTATTACCTCAACCCACTTCTAGTTCTTGCTCTCTCTGATTCCCTATTGTGGTTGATATGTGATATGTCAGCTTCCTATTCCTGCTGCTTACTACCATGACTCCATACCATGAGAGACTAACACCTCTGGAATCCTAAACTAAAATGAACTCTTTCATCTACAAGTTACTTTTGATCATATAATAATTTTTCTCTCTTTTCTTAAGTATTATAATTTCATGTCTTATATATAGTCTTGAGATTTATTTTGTCCTTTTTTTATAAGGCATTAGGTTTAGATCAACATATTTTTTGTTGAAGATGTCTACATCTCCAATATGATTATTATTTTTTACAAGGGAATTCTTGGCAGATTTTGACATTTCTATATCCTTGAACTCCTGTTTTTCTGTCTCAATCTTCCAAGTATTAGGATTATAGGCATACTCTATCATGTCTGGTTCAAATTAAATTTATTGAAAGAAATGATTCTTTTTTGATTGAAAAATTTGTCAAAATTCAGTTAATTATATGTATGTGGTCTTTATGGCCTCTCTTGTTTCATTCACCAATATCACACAGTCTTTAATACATAATTTTTAAATCAGTGCTTTGATTCCTCTTTATTTGTTCTTCCAAATTTCTGTCTATTCTTGTTGTATTGCCTCTACATAAAAAATTTTTGGAAAGATATTCTATACTTACAATTTCAATGGTATTTTGATGGAAATTTTGTTAAGTCTGTGTAGAATTTTTTAGAGAATTGACACTTTACTACTTAAATCTTTTAATCATTGCAGGTAACTGGTCTCTCAATTTATTTAAGTCTCCTTAATTTCCTCCACCACCGTTTAACAGTTTTCAACATAAAATTCTAGTCATATTTCTGTATATTTGTACATACTTTGTTTCAAGTATTTTTCAGCATACTATAATATTTTTACTTTAGTTTCTATTTTGTTTCAATACACAGTGATATAGTTGATAGAAGCCTTGTATCTGAGACTACTAAACCTGCCCTTTGCCTTACTTCACATCAAATTATCTTGCTTCCATAATATCCAACAACTGGCTATTACTTAAAGTTTATTAGAAGGAAATCCTTAGGGTCAAAGTAAGTAGTTTGTAATGCTAGCAATAACTGGTCTTCTCAAAGGTCACACTTCTAACAGTGTCCAAATGAGCTGACATCCAACACAAATCCTTCATGTAAATTTGAGTAAGAGAAGAAACATGTCATGGTTAGGCCATTTTTAAACCTGACACAGATCACACCATGCCACAGACTTGAAGATGGGACCATGGCCCTGTCAAAGAGCTCATCAAATTTCAAAAATTAGTTTGGGAAATACTCTGAGCACACAGACATTGGTGTTAGAGTTGCCTTGCAAATAAGACTCAAAGAATTTTCTAAAATAGGAGCTTAGGAGGGAGTGGTATTTCTAAAGAAATAGCAGAATAGAATGACTTCTTTTTTAACTTTGTTTATCAATGACTCTAGGACTTACCTAGGTTTCTCTTTTGTGTGGGACAAAATCCAAAGTCCAATCAATTTCTGTAAAATTTCTATAAAATAAGTATCCCTCAAATTAGCTAACTCGGATTTCACTGATTTTATCAGAACATCCCTCTCATTGTCTAATGAACAATATCTAGGTGCCTTTTGCTTTTTACTAAAATCTCAGACCCACAGACAAAAATCCATGATTTCCACATCAATAACATTCTTCTAGAAAAACACTGATCTACCCAAAGAATACTTTAAGATATCATTTTCCTCAGTTCTTATGTACTTCTACACATGCTAATACCTCCTATATAAACACTGGCTCTCATTTCTATTAACCTGGTACTTCCTCTACACTCTGGCACATCAAACTTAATTTCTATCAGAATGCCTTCATTAAACATCTAAAACTATCAGGTAAACTGACCTCTTTATGTGGCCTGCTCTCTGTTCCAATAAAACAATATGTGGCTGAAGTATTTTATTTAAATTTTCAATGCTTCAATTTTTAATTTTTATTTATTTTTAAATTTCATTTTATATTCCTTCCTCAGTTCTCCCCCACCCTTCCTCTCTACCTGCCTCCCCCAGCCCACCCCCATCCACTCCTCCCAATGGGTAAGGGCTTCCATGGGAAGTCAACAAAGTCTGGCACATTAAGTTGGGGCAGGACCAAGCCCCTCCCGACTGCATTAAGGCTGAACACAGCATCCCCCCATAGGGAATAGGCTCTAATAAGCTAACTCATGCACCAGGGATAGATCCTGGTCCTCCTGACAGGTGCCTCACAAGTACAAACTTCCACACTGTCTCCCACATATGAAGGGCCTACTTTGGTCCCATGGAGGCTCCACAGCTTTTGGTCTAGAGTTCCTGAGTTTCCACGAGCTTGGTCCAACAGTCTCTATAGATTTCAGCCTCCTGATCTTGACCTCCCTAGATCATATATTCCCTCTGCCCTCTCTACTATTGGGTTTCCAGAACTTGGCCTAGTGATTGGTTGGGGATCTCCGTATCTGATTCCGTCAGTTGCTGAATGAAGGTTCTGTGATGATATTTGGGGTATTTGTAGTAACTAGAACCTGAAAACAAGCTAGATTCCCCTCAATTGAAGAATGCATAAAAAATGTGGTGCATTTATACAATGTAGTATTACTCAGCTGTAAAAAAAAAACAATGACATCTTATAATTTGTAGGCAAATGGATAGAACTAGAAAAAAATCATCCTGAGTGAGGTAACTCAAACTTAGAAAGACAAACACGTTATGTACTCACTCATAAGTGAATATTAGATGTAAAGCAAAGGAAAATCAGACTACAATCCACAGTTCCAGAGAAGTTAGGTAACAAGGAAAGCCCTAAAAGGGACACATGGATCCCACAGGAAAGGGGAAATTAGGTGAAACCTCCTGAGTAAACTGGGGGTGAGGGAGGCATTAAATGGAGGGCATAGAAGATGAGAACATGAGGGAACGGGATAGTCGAGGTGGGAGAGGGATGAAGTGGGAGAGCAATGAAAGAAAGATCTTGATAGAGGGAGCCATTATGGGGTTAGGGCAAAACCTGGTGTTAGAGAAATTCTCAGGAATCCACAAGGATGACCCCCAGCTAAGACTCCTAACAATAGTGGAGAGAGTGCCTGAACTGGCTATCTCTTGTAATCACAATGTTTCAATTTTTAACTCATAAAATGAGGATAATAATATTAAATCATGGGTTTATTATTGCTGGGTGCACAAAGATCCTTGCACACACAGATAAGCACTAGGGAAACCAGGAATGTTAAACACACATGATTGTCTTTTAAGAGGAAGAGATATATAACCTGTTTTCTGCCAAGAAGGCTGGGAATGGAGGTGACTAATATCTTGGGTGAGACCTGTGCTATCTCTAGGGCCAGGCTATACCTAGCTCCCTCCACATTTTCACAAGCAGGACAGAACAGGGTTGATAACCTAGATGATCTCGGTACTATCTGCAAGACTGAGACCACACCAGATTCTCCCCTAGACCCTTAAGACAACATAGGTAGCCTATCTCTAGAATCTATTTTCATGGAAGAAGTGACAGGTACTTTGAGAAGAGTTTTGTGTAATTGTGCCTCATTGTGCACATGGGATTATGTTGCACCAGGAAACTTTTCCCCAAATTATATCGTACTTAAATATAACTAACATAAAGTGCCTGGTTTTGACACTAAAGTTTAAAGAACACCAATTACTCAGTGATATTGAACTGGGCTTCCTTTTTGCCTCATGTAGATCATTATTCTGCCAGTCCTGGTGTTTTCAGAGATGCCCTTTCCCCATCATATGCATACAACCCTGCGTTTTGGCACCAAGTTGATGGGTTGATGGGTATTTTTGTATCCCCAGTAGTGGGTTTCTCTGCTGATGCAATAGGCCAGATCAAGATGAATTAAAAGTAAAGGACCAGTTTGAATTTGAGCAAAGCACTCTCTGGTGACTCTCGAGGCAACAGAGGTGAGGTGGGGGAGGGAGGAGGAGAAATCACATGGCAGGTCTAGGGAGTAGAGTTGAAATACCCTACAGGCATGGTCTTGAGCAGCTCTAGGGAAGGAGCTGCCACTTTTCAGGGTTTCTGAGAGGGGCAGGTTTGGTATGGGGAGTGGGACTGAAGAGGAATTTCTAACTGAATGCCCTCTCCCCAACACAAACACACACAACTGGCACACAATGTGGGGCTCAATCTTCACAGAAGATTAGAAAATTTTTCTTTAAATGGAATCAGAAGGCAGGAATTCAGTCCTCTCACCCAAGGGATCATGACCATAAGTAAGAGAAGAAATAAACATGGGTTCTTCTCAGTTCTCTGAGACAAAGCATTTTATATAACATTTGAGATGTTTAAGATGCAAAGGAGCAAAATATTCAGAGTAAGAGCTCTTAAACTTTGTACAAGTAACTATAAAATGTAATCCTTGTTTTCCTGATTAAGTAACTGCCGATGTTAAATATTGGAAACACATAGAAACTAATGTGAACAGAGCCCATGCAAAGGGAGTCAAAATCCCTGTCTATTATTTTGCAAATGGGAGTAGGTTAATATATTACTTGTACCCTCCTGGGAGGAGAAGCAAAGAGTTCCCTGCCAGACACATCTTGACAGGTCATGGCAAAGAAGGGCAAGTGGACTCTGTGGCCAGCCACACTGCCTTCTCATCTGAACCAGGCATGTTCAGTCTCCCATGTGATCTGACTTGAATTCAGAGCCCTCCTGTTGCATTGCCCATAACCCTTTATGCTACCTGGGGGGGGGTGGTGTCTGCTGAATGCAGAAAGCAGTACCTGATGCAAAACCTGAGTTCCAAGGTGGGACTCTGCTGTATGAACTAGGACTTCCTTAGAGTTTAGCTTTGTTTGTTTGTTTGTTGTTCAGGAATAACTCAATATAGATTCACCAATGGCCTCTCCATGGAAAAAAATTAAAATAGGCCCAACTTTTAATACAGAAACAATTGCAAATAAGACATAAAGCACCTAAGTCAGTGCTGACTAAATTTCCTGAGGTATAGGTAATTCAGTATATGGATGACAGTCTCCTTTCCTGCTCATCTATTCAATACTTAAATTAGTGCTTAACTTTCATGGTAAATAAACTAAAAGAGCAAAATTCAAAATTTTGAACCATGTTAATTGGGATGTGTCTCCATTCTTTAAGTTGCTTTCTGTAGCTTCTTGATTAAATTCTATAAGAAATATAATACCTGAAGCAGATAGTGTTGTTAGCTTATTAAATAGTGCTTCTGCTAAACATTTGAGTGATAGTTCAAAGAATTAATCCCTTACTTCCTTATCAATTACTTATTCTTCTTTCCTCTTCATCACCTACTGGAATTATATATCAACAAGGTAATGGTATTATAGAAATTTATTTGTGTCATAATTCTCTACAACAATCTGTAGCTCCTTATTTACAAGAAATTATAGACTCAATAATGGTGGGAAGAACACATCTTAAACAATTTACTGGTAAAGAACCTATATAAATAATTGTGCTGCTAAATAAAATTCAGGCTATTTGTTCCACACTGACAATAATTGGCACTTTGCATTAGCATGTTACTGGGGGTCTAAAGATAATTAATTATTATTCAAAAAATCCCATTTTAAGATTTTTTGAAGATACTCCATGGGAATTGCTTAAAATTACATTTAACCATCTTATAGAGATTGCTTTTAAGACTTTTAGAAATGGCTCTTCAAAAGCACAAGGAGCATATATTTTATATGTAAATTCTATATGCTTCACAAAAAAGATTGTTCCAACCCACGGTTGTACAACTCAACAGTCTAAACTCACTGTAGTCAGCTTTTATTTCTCAGCCACTGAATATTCCTTTCTTTTAATTTTTTTCCATATTCTTTTATTTTTCATTCAAAAATTTACACTTCCTCCCCTTCTCCCAGTCCCCTCCTGCTCCCCAACTACCCCTCCTCCCTTCCCCTGCTTCCTTAAGATGGGGCAGGGTACCTTGCCTGTGGGAAGCCTAAGGCCCTCCCCCCTTCATCTCGGCCTAAGAAAGTGTGCATCCATATACACTAGGTTCCCAAAAAGCCAATACATGCAGAAGAGATAGGTCCCAGTGCCATTATCACTGGCTTCTCAGTCAGCCCCCATTGACAGCCACATTCAGAGATCCCGGTTTGATCATATGCTCATTCAGTCCTGGTCCAGCTGGATTTGGTGAGCTCCCATTAGATCAGGCACACTATCTCAGTTGGTGGACCAGCCCCTTGTGGTCCTGACTTCCTTGATCATCTTCTCCCGCCTTCTGCTCTTTGACTGAACCTTGGGAGCTCAGTCCATTGCTCTGATGTGAATGTGGGTCTCTGTCTTTATCTCCATCCATTGGATGAAATTTCTATGCTGATGATCAAGATATTCATCAATGTGACTATGGGACAAGGCTAGTTCAGGCACCCTCTCCTCTGCTGCCCAAGTACCTAGCTGGGGACATGCTCATGGATACCTGGGATCCCCTCTAGAGCCAAGTCTCTTACCAATCCTAAAATGACTCCCTTAATGTAGATATCTTATTCCCTTCTCCAATATCCACCCTTCCTCCATCTCCACCCTCCCACTCCCCCAAGCTCTCCCCAGTTCTTCCCTTCTCCCTTCTCCTCCCCCTCTCCCCTTCGCCCACCCCTGCCCCTACCTCCACCTCTATCCCCACTCCCGTGCTTCCAGCTTTTGCCCAGTGATCTTGTTTGCTTCCAATTTCCAGGAGGATCTATATATGTTTTTCTTTGGGTTCGCCTTGCTATTTGGCTTCTCTAGGCTTGTGAGCTATAAGCTTAATGTCCTTTGTTTATGGCTAGGGTCCACTAATGAGTGAGCACATACCATAATCATCTTTTGGGGTTTGGGTTATCTCACTAAGGATAGTGTTTTCTATTTCCATCCATTTGCATGCAAAATTCAAGATGTCATTGTTTTTTACTGCTGAGTAGTATTCTAATGTGTATATACTCCACACTTTCTTTATCCATTCTTCCATTGAGGGGCACCTTGGTTGTTTCCAGGTTCTGGCTATTACAAATAATGCTGCTATGAACATAGTTGCACAAATGCTTTTGTAGTATGCTTGGCATCTCTTGGGTATATTCCCAAGAGTGGTATTGCTGGATCCTGAGGTAGGTTAATTCCCAATTTCCTGAGAAACCGCCACACTGATTTCCAAGGTGGTTGCACAAGTTCGCATTCCCACCAGCAATGGATGAGTGTTCCCCTTACTCTGCATCCTCTCCAGCATAGGCTATCATTGGTGTTTTTGAGTTTGGCCATTCTGACAGGCGTAAGATGGTATACATGTTTTTATTAGGGTTTACCTTGTTACTTAGCTTCTCTAGAATCATGAACTATAGGATCAATATCCTTCGCTTTACAG
The DNA here is from genome assembly GCA_004026605.1 of Ondatra zibethicus. Taxonomy (NCBI): domain Eukaryota; kingdom Metazoa; phylum Chordata; class Mammalia; order Rodentia; family Cricetidae; genus Ondatra; species Ondatra zibethicus. The sequence goes on from PVIU01029132.1 coordinate 8,581, forward strand.
CTAGTAGCCACTTATGAGTGAGAACATACCATGCTCATCTTTCTGGGTCTGGGTTACCTCACTCAGGATGTTTTTTTCCTACTTCCATCCATTTGCATGCAAATTTCAAGATATCACTTTTATTTGTCGCTGAGTAGTACTTTAATGTGTAAATGTGCCATATTTTCTTTATCCATTCTTTGGTTGAGGGAATCTTGGTTATTTCCAGGTTCTGGCTATTAAAAACAATGCTATTATAAACATAGCTGAACAAATGTCCTTGTAGTATGATTGAGCATCCTTTGGGTATATGCGCAAGAGTGGCATTGCTGGGTCCTGAGGTAGATTGATTATCAATTTTCTGAGAAACCACCATACTGATTTCTAGAGTGGTTGTACAAGTTTGCATTCCCACCAGCAATTGAGTAGTCTTCCCATAACTCCACATCCTCTCTAGCATAAGCTATCATTGGTGCTTTTGATCTTAGACATTCTGACTGGTGTAAGATGGTATCTCAGAGTTGTTTTGATTTGTATTTCCCTGATGGCTAAGGATGTTGAACATTTCCTTAAGTGTCTTTTGGCCATTTGAAATTTTTCTGTTGAGAATTCTCTGTTTAGATCTGTACCCCATTTTTAAATTGGATTATTTGGAATTTTGATGTCTAATTTCTTGAATACTTTATATATTTTAGAGATCAATTCCTCTGTCTGATATGAGGTTGGTGGAGATCCTTTCCCATTCTGTAGGCTTTTGTTTTGTCTTGTTGACCATGTCCTTTGCCTAACAAAAGCTTTTCAGTTTCAAGAGGTCCCATTTATTTATTGTTGCTCTCCGTGTCTGTGCTACTGGGGTTATATTTAGGAAGTGGTCTCCTGTGCCAATGCATTCAAGTGTACTTCCCACTTTCTCTTCTATCAGGTTCTGTGTGGTCAGATTTATATTGAGATCTTTAATCCATTTGGGCATGAGTTTTGCGCATGGTGATAGATATGGATCTATTTGCATTCTTCTACGTGCTGACATCCAGTTATGCCAGCACCATTTTTTGAAGATGCTTTATTTTTTCCATTGTATAATTTTAACTTCATTGTCAAAAATCAAATGTTTATAGGTGTGTGGATTAATATCTGGGTCTTTGATTTGATTCCATTGGTTAACCTCTCTGTTATTATGTCAATACCAAGCTGTTTTGATTACTGTAGCTCTATAATGGAGCTTGATGTCAGGGATGGTGATGCCTCTGGAAGTTACTTTATTACACAGGATTGTTTTAGCTAGCCTGGGTTCATTGCTTTTCCATATGAAGTTGATTGTTGTTCTTTCAAGGTCTGTGAAGAATTGTGTTGGGCTTTTGATGGGGATTGCATTGAATTTCTAGATTGCTTTTGGTAGGATTGTTATTTTTATTATGTTGATCCTACCTATCCAAGAGCATGGGAGATTCTTCAAATTTTCTGGTATCTTCTTCAATTTCTTTCTTCAAAGACTTAAAGTTCTTGTTGAACAGGTCTTTCACTTCTTTGGATAGTGTTACCCCAAGATATTTTATGTTATTTGTGGCTATTGTAAAGGGTGATATTTCTGATTTCTTTCTCAGATTCTTTATCATTTGTATATAGGAGGGGTACTATGGTTTTTATTTATGTTTTTTTAGTTGATCTTGTATCCTGCCACATTACTGAAGATATTTTTCAGCTGTAGAAGTTTCTTAGTTGAGTTTTCAGGGTCACTTATGTATACTATCATGTCATCTGCAAATAGCAAAGTTTGACTTCTTCCTTTCCAATTTGAATCCCCTTGATCTCCTTTTGTTGTCTTATTGTTCTAGCCAGAACTTCAAGAACTATGTTGGATAGGTATGGAGACAGTGGACAGCCTTGTCTTGTTTCCGACATTAGTGGGATTGCTTTGAGTTTCTCTCCATTTAGTTTGATGTTGGCTGTCGGCTTGCTGTATATTGTTTTTATTATGTTTAGATATATTCCTTATATCACTGCTTTCTCCAAGATGTTTATCATGAAGGGGTATTGGATTTTGACAAATGCATTTTCAGCATCTAATGAGATGATCATTTGGCTTTCTTTTCAGTTTATTTATATGGTGGAGTATATTGATAGATTTTAGTATGTTGAACTATCCCTGAATCTCTGGATGAGGCCAACTTGATCATTGTGGGTGATTTTTTAGTGTGTTCTTGGATTCAGTTTGCCAGTATTTCATTGAGTACTTTTACATCTATGTTCATGAGTGAGATTGGTCTGTAATTCTCTTTCTTGGTTGAGTTTTTGTAAGGTTTTGGTATCAGGGTAACTGTAGTCTTATAAAAAGAGTTTGCCAGTGTTCCTTCTGTTTCTATTATGTGGAACACTTTGAGGAGTGTAGGTATTAGCTCGTCTTTGAAGTTCTGGTAGAATTCTGCTCTGAAACCATCTGGCCCTGGGCTTGTTTTGCTTGGGAGGCTTTTGATGACTGCTTCTAATTCCTTGCAGGTTATATGTCTATTTAAGTTGTTCACCTGGTCTTGATTTAATTTTGGCATGTGGTACCTATCCAGAAAATTGTCCATTTCTTTCACAATTTCCATTTCTGTGGAGTACATGTTTTTGTAGTAGATCTAATGATTCTCTGGATTTCCTCAGTGTCTATTGTTATGTCCTCTTTTTCATTTCTGATTTTGTTAATTTAGATGTTCTCTCTCTCTGCCTTATGATTAGTTTGGGTAAGGTTTTGTCTGTCTTCTTTATTTTCTTAAAGAACCAGCTTTTTGTTTAATTTATTCTTTGTATTGCTTTCTTTGTTTCTATTTTATTGATTTCAGCTCTCAATTTGATTAGTTCCTGTTGTCTATTCTTCCTTGGTGAGTCTGTTTCTTTTTTTTCTAGAGCTTTCAGGTGTGCTGCTAAGTCTCTAATGTGAGCTTTCTCCATTTTCTTTATGTGGGCATTTAGTGCTATGAACTTTCCTCTTAGCACTGCTTTCATAGTGTCCCATAGGTTTGGGCATGTTGTGCCTTCATTTTCATTGAATTCTAGGAAGACTTTAATTTCTTTCTTTATTTCTTCATTGATCCAGGGGTGGTTCAGTTGAGCACTGTTCAATTTTCATGAGTTTGTAGGCTTTCTGCAATTAGTGTTGCTGTTAAATTCTAACTTTAAACCATGGTGATCTGATAAGATACAGGGGGTTATTTTAATTTTTTTGTATCTGTTGAGGTTTACTTTGTTACTGAGTATGTGGTCAATATTAGAGAAGGTTCCATGAGGTTCTGAGGTAGCTTACAGGGTCTGATTGATGAGACGGAGGTGTTGGAGCAGGGGGTACCTGCAGGAAGCTTGCCAGCTGACTGGCTAGAGAAGCTGAGGCAGGTGGAGGAGGGACCCAAGGTTTTGCCCCAGTATGGAAGGTCTAGAGAGTAGGATGGGATAGGTGGTCACTCACTTCTTGGTCCTCTCTGTGTAGTTTAGTCAGTGAATATTTTAAGTGACCTCATATGTTAATTAGCACATGAAGGATAGACATGCACTGAGAATGGCAACTGACGTAACAAGAGAAAAGGAATGTCGCAGAAGGGTTTTGAATGTAGGGAAGGTGTAGTGGAATAATGAAAGCATTTGAGATGAGGTCTTCAAGGATGGTAAGCAGAAAGTTGGAACTCATGGGAATGAGTAGAAACGTAAGAAAGATTTAGTGCACTCCTTCAGCTGAGTTTTCTTGCCTTGAAAGATAAAGGTAAATAAATAAATCCAGTTCTGTTGAAACGTGACAGTAATGCTGAACTCGTGGCACCTCTGTCTCTGGAGAGTGCATGCAAGCCTGCCAAAGAGAAAAGCCAGAAACAGCTGTAGCTGTTGCTAACAGAAGACTGTTCCAAAGGGTTGGTACAGTGAGTTGTCTGTTACTAAGACTGAAGGATATGCTTTCCCTTATAAAGCCTGGTCAAATTATGCATCCAGTCAGTGGTTCACTCACAGTTTTAGCAAAATAAGAATTGTATCTTGTCTTTTCTATCAAAATTCAAAATGGAGACTTTTTCATTTCAGGCACTGAGAGATCAAACACCACTCAGATTCTTTTGTATTTGTGATTACTGAAACTTCATTTTTTAAATTTTTGTTTTTGTACAACATAACAAAAAAAATTAAAAACAACAATGTAAATGGGCTTGGGATGGATTTAAGAAAAAATAGTAGAAAATTTAAATAAAAATATTTATTTGAAAAATATTTCATGTTCATAATACAGAAGGCCAAGGAATGAAAGCATAATTGTATGTTTCTTAAATTCCCTTGGTGATCAGAAGGAGTTAAACCAAAAATACAACTAATATAACTTATATTATTTTGAGGCTTCGATCTAAAATTATTTTTGGTACAGCCTAAAATCTATTACATTAGATTGTCTGCATAATATAGTAAAAACTAAAATTTTCCAGCAAGTGATTCCTCCGTGAAACCGTTATGCTTTAATATTGTTCACACTTTTGTCTCATTTACAGTATTAGCTGGATGTGTATTTCCTCATACTTGCATATAAACCCAATTGTTTTCTCTGTCAGGGTTTCTGTGATTATCTTTTAGATACTTCTGAGTATCCAGTTGCCTGGCAGGAGAATCTCCTTGAGCTCAAAATTAAAATTGCCCTAAATTTTAAAGATTTCTAAATCTTTTATCCTATAGCCTTAGGTTTAAATCTTTAAAAGTTAATTACCATTAATTAAGTTGATTTTGTTTGTTTTGTTGATTTTGTTTGTTTGTTTGTTTGTTTTAATTTTGCTCTTGTCCTTGGTCTCATCTACGGTCAGACTCTGGGAAGGGAGGAAGTTAAAGGAGGATCATGAGAGCCTATCCCCTATTATAGACTATATTTTACACAGCGCTCCATGCTTCTAGTGCATAATTAGTTGTAAGTGGACATCAGCTTGACAACTGAAACAGCAGCTCCTGTATCTCTCTTGGGCCTTCTCTGATGTAATCTGTGTAAAGAACTATGCTTAGATTGCGCTGTGTGTAGTGCAACTCTTTCTAACCAGTCAGCTGCAGAGTAGAGTTCCAAGCATGGCATGGGGCCCTGGGTGCTACAGAAAAATACTAGTTAGTATGCCTCATGTGGGACTCACACATTTTCTTTCTAAGATTCCCACTATAACCAAAAACTGGTAATGATCCTGCTTATACTAGCAAATGCTTTGGAGAAGTTTGAAGTTTATAGAATATTAGTCGTGGCGCTAATATCCCTTACAATCCACAGGATTAAGCTATTATGGAACAACACTATCACATGCTTAAATTGTAAATTTTAAAAATAAAAAAGGGGTATATACACTCACTTAAATCCCCACATACTATGCAAATTTATAGGATAACTAAATTTATTTCACTTCAAAAGGATGATGTTTCTCCTGATGCCCCCAAATAATTTTGCCCTAATGGAGACACAGCCTAAATTATATACTAAATGAAAATATTTAGAAACTAACCAATGGAAAGGGCCCAATGTTCTTCTAACGTTGAGACTAGGTAATGCTTATGTGGAGGTTTGAATAGGAATGGACCCCATGGACTCATGTGTTTGAATGGTTGGCCATAGGAAATGGTACTATTAGGAGGTGTGAACTTGTTGGAATAGGTGTGGCCTTGTTGGAGGACGCATGTCACTGTGGAGGTGGCCTTTGAAGTCTGATATGCTCAAGCCATGCCCAGTAAAACATACTCCTTCTCCTGCTTGTGGATCAAGATGTAAAACTCTCAGTTTCTTCTCCAGCCCCAAGTCTGCCTGTACACTGACATGTCCCACCACGATGATAATGAACTAAACCTGAAATTGTAAGCGCCTTCCAATTAAATATTTTCCTTTATAAGAATTGTCATAGTCATGGTGTCTTTTCACAGCAATAAAAACCCTTACTAGGGCAACTTGTGTCTTTTCAGAAAATGAATAAAGTCCCATATCACTCCCACTATGATGCAGCCAACAGGGACAGCATCCCTGAGACCACCAGACAAATGAAACATCTGAAGTCAGGCAACAAATCCACCAAATGGGAGATGGTCCAAGAGGAAGAGTAACCTGATAACTTGGGGAGACATCAACAATCTAACTCATCAAGGTGAGACTTTGGGGAAACAACAAGAATAAAATACCACTGACCCAAAATTGATGCTGTTATGTTTGTTTACTGACTGTATTGCATGCTAATTTTTAGCTTGTCAGTGCAGAATTCAAATGCTTTTTGTGGAGATAAAAGGTCCATCTGTAATAGACGACAGCATGATGTTGTTTTGCCATGCCAAGTATTGTTCTTATCCGTTAGTACCAGGTCTCTAGACAAAGGATGATGTACAAATATTTAGCATGCCAATGGGGGATATTTTGGTCTGACTAACTGATCAGTCAAAATGCTATAATACAGATTTTAACATAATTAAGTACTCTTTGGAAAGCTCGGAAATTGAAAATTATAGTTATATGAAAATGAAAAAAATGAATACCCTGGGATTTGATTCAAGATGGCAATGGCCACCTGCACCTGAGGGACAGCTCTGAGGAACCTGAGAGACCCACAGATGTTCTGAGGGGAGATGCAATGGGGGCAGAGGCAGTGGAGGCGTAGTCTGCAGAGCACATTGTATCTCCAAAACAACTTTTAAAAGGCAAGTCTTATGGAAGATGCTTTTAAAAAGTGGTCTCATGAAATTGGGAGGAAAGATGGTGGAACATAGCACCATGCAGCTGTTAGTATATGGGAGTTCAAAGGAGCACATCATTGCTGAGTAGGGCTAGTCTTGAACCTACCAGGAGTTGCAGGTCACTGTACCAGGCCCTTAGCATGGAGCCTCGGCTACCACAGCTCTTGATGGCTCATCCTGCTCCAGGGAGGAGAGATTGGGGTTCAGCACTGCTGATGGTCGTGCCTAGTGAGCCATCAGAACCACTGGCACAGAGGTCAGAGAGGTGTGCAGTGACCTGAAGCTCCCTCAGATATTACCCCCAGATGTGCGGCCCAGCCACAGGATCACCCTGACACTGAGCAACAACAGATGTCTGAGATGAGTCTCAGCAATAGTCTAGTATTTGTGGTGCTTCAGAAGCCAGAAACCTTGACCCAGACCAATGACTTGTTGCTATGAGTACTTTTGCATGTAAAGCTGTTTGGGGAAAAATATACTGTGTGACATACTGCATTTTGCAATGCAACTTCAATGAATAAATATGTTATGGAGAGGTGGGAAAAAGGGAGAAATAGAGCGATGTTCAAAAAGAGGCGATAGTTGTGGAGGTGGGTATGTTGTTGCTGAGCAGGGCTGGCAGGATGACATGCAGCAGTCTGGAAGTCTCACAGGCCCTGCCCCCAGATAAACTGTCCAGCTACATGATGATCACCTTGGCTCTGAACAACAGCAGGATGCTAGAGACGAAGAATGATTCATTTCATGGATTGTGTCCCCTTGAAAGACCCCCATGATCCATGCTGCCTCCAGAGGTCATGTTGGTTTCCATGGTCTGTGCTACAGTCAATGGCCCTGTTGATGTTCATGATCCTTGTTACCACCAGAGACCAAGTTGGCATTTGGGATTTGTGCTGCCATGGGAGACCATGCTGGTATCTGTGACCTGTGCTGCCTTTTGGAGATGGGCATGTAGATGTCTGTAATCAGAGCAGCGGTGGGGGGCCACATTGGTAAGGCCTGGGCTGTTGCCTCAGAACATGTTGATGTCTGTGAAGCTTCTTTTGAAGTGGCACCCATGACTGCAGACTCATAGTTGAGAATGAGAGACACTGAAGGCTTCTGTGACAAGCCACACCCCAAATAAACAGTCTAGACAGGAAGCCATTGAAGAGAGTCCTTAAAAATTGTGACAGGGATGCTGAAGTGTAGCTCTTCACAGTTGATGGCTTCTTGTGGGAGTGGGGGTAAGAAAGGACTCAGTTTTCTTTAAGGGGCTACCCACTGGGAGTTTGACCATGCTCCAATGATTATATGAACAACACGAATTGGGCTTGATGTATTTTTTTTTCTTTTTGAGGGGAGGGTACAAGGGTGGGAAGGTGGACCTGAAAGGAATGGGAAGTGAATGTGATCAGGATGAATTGTGTGGCAATTTCCAAATAATAAATAAAAATACTATGTTGGGGAAAAAAGGAATATTGGATGTATTGCTTACTTAAGTTAATATTATTGTGCCTAGAATAGTGCTATCTGTTTCAATGGCTTAGAAAATAATGAGATGGCTCAGAGGTTAAGAGCACTGGCTGCTCTTCCAGGGATCAATTGCCAACAATCACATGGTGGCTCACAACCATCTATAATAAGATTTTGTGGTATATAGGTAGAACACTGTATACATAATAAATAAATAAATCTTAAAAAAAATAACATCTGGCTTCATTTGGCACATGACAGTCAATAACAGTCTTTTAGTATCAGATGGATCTGTCTATTCCTGGGCTCCTAAGAAGAAACCTATATGGCACAGGAGTCACTAATAAGCACTATGCACAAATAACGGGACAAAATAGAATCCACCTACACCAATACTCATAAGCCTTTGCATGGTATTTATCAGGAGCTACTGAGTACCAGCCTCAGCACTCCTTCAGGGTTCAGAACAGGACTTCTACAAGAGAAAACTGGCTTGCGGATGGGACCTGAAAGGTAGAACAAACTTACTGACATAGGCACATTTTACCTGCATGTTTCCTTATTCCATGGGGGAAGATGAATAAAGGGATAAAAAGAAAAAGAAGAAGGAGGAGGAGGAGAAGGAGAAAGAGGAGGAAGAGGAGAATTCATTTATTATTATTATTATTATTATTTTGCCTTGTAGTACTCCATTGTGTAAATATACCACATTTTCCTTCTCTATTCTTTGGTTGAGGGGCATTTAGGTTGTTTCCAGGTTCTGGCTATGACAAACAAAGCTGCTATGGACATAGTTGAGCATATGTCCTTGTGGTATGATTGAGCATCCTTTGGATATATATCCAAAAGTGGTATTACTGGGTCTTGAGGAAGGCTGTTTCCTAATTTTCTGAGAAATCACCACAGTGACATCCAAAGGGGCTGTACCAGCTTGCACTCCCACCAGCAATGCAGAAGTGTTCCCTTTACCCCACAACCTCTCCAGCATAGGTTGTCATCAGTGATTTTGATTGTGGCCATTCTTACAAGTGTAAGATGGAATCTCAGAGTTGTTTTGATTTACATTTAGGTAACCCAGACCCATAAAGACAATTATCATATGTACTCACTCATAAATGGGTTTTTTTTAACATAAAGCGAAGAAAACCAGCCTACAAATCACAATCCCAGAGAACCTAGACAACAATAAGAACACTAAGAGAGACATACATGGATCCAATATACATGGGAAGTAGAAAAAGGCAAGGCAAGATCTCCTGAGTAAATTTAGAGCATGAGGACCATGGGAGAA
>PVIU01029133.1:0-18745 GCA_004026605.1 Ondatra zibethicus
TGAATATTATAAATGACCATCTAGTAATCTGTAATTTTTAATTATACATCACATTTTTAAATGAGCTATATAAGCCTAATACATTAAACAAGAGTAGAATTATATATACGCAGTGTAACAAAATCAACCTTAAATTTGTATCAATAGACAAAGATCCATATCAATGCAAAGTATTCATTTCTATATCATATCTCCCTTTAAATGAAAACAAACATTTATAAACAATCCCTTTGGAAATGTGGGCATAGTTTTCTCCAAACTACTTCCTGCTGTTTATTAGGGGAAGTATTTTTAGGGTTCATGGAGACCCTTTTGGGGGAGTCTTGTTTTTTCAAACCACATTAGCCTAGAAGGAATCCACAGGTTCCCACCCTCAGTGGAAAGAAAAGCAGAACCTCTTTTCCAAAGCAACAATTCCTTAGACCGAAATTTTGAAGTCAAGATATCCTTATGTTGGTTTAGCTTAATAAACCCTCAGAATCAAATATCTCTCTGCAGTCTATAAATTCAAATAAAACACAATAATATACATAATCCAGATTCTGTGTATATTCATTGTTTACATTATTATTTGTATTTACTCCTTTAATCTATGACTTTATGTACTCTTTTTTATTACTTTTATTGTCTCTTTAAATACTTTACTTCTTTTTATAACTGTCTATACATTTTTCCTCTTTTCCCAAACCTATGTACATTTATAAACACATCATGTCTAATTTATGGTCTTTTATGTCTGAATATGTCCTATTGTGTATCTGAAATCCTTTTCTGACAAAGGAGCACATTAAAATGGTAAGCAGTGTGGTTGCAGCAGCTCTGGATGCTGGCTCCACCTCTCTTGGCCTTTCAATGGCAGAGGAACATTTACTGCCAGCTCTGGAACTCCTGAGTAGGAGCCATGCTCATCGCCTCAACTTTGGGAAGCACCATGCCACACACAAACCCTTTTTGTATGAGTTAAAACTAAGTCTGCCATGCAGCATGCTGGGCAGCCTATTAATATCTCCGTGTATGGTGGTGTGAATCTGCTTGTGTACACCTAGCAGATCTGATCCATCTGCTTTTCCAGGCAGGGTGCAGAATGGCAGGCATGCTCTCATCTACTTTCCTCCTAAACCCAAGTGGACATACCAGCACCTCAACCTGAAGTGTGTAGCTGGTCATGCAAATTAGTCAGAAATGTATGGGCCCTATGTTAGGCACCATTTTGTCAAAGGAAAGTGCTCTTTCATTTCCTGGCCACCCAGACCCAAATAATCACACAGAAACTATATTAATTACAACACTGTTTGGTCTATTAGCTCAGGCTGCTTGTTAACTAGCTCTTACATCTTAAGTTAACCCATTTCTAATAATACCTGCATCACCACAAGGCTGTGACTTACTGGGTAAGGTTCTTTTCTGGCATCTTTCTCCTTCAGCAGCTACATGGCGTCTCCTTCACTGCACCTACTTTCTCTCTATATCCCTGTTTGGATTTCCTGCCTAACTTTACTCTGCTAAGCCATTGGCTGAAACAACTTTCTTCATGAACCAATGCTAATAAAACATATTCGCCCCATACAGAGGGTAATCCCACATCACCACCTCTTTGCCATTTATCTCCCACCAGGTTATATTGTCTGTGTGCATGTTCTTTGACCTTCATATAAATCACACATACAAATCTAGAGTGGTACAATGATCTTTCAAATGTGAAGGGCTATGACAGGATTAGGTACCACATCTTTCAAATTCAGTACATACCTCTCTCTCTCTGTCACACTGCCTAGGCAGTTTTCTATAGAGTTGAGATAAAATTTATTTCATTGGTCAAGATCTGTGAGGACATTTGTCATATCAGGACTCTGGTGTGGCAGACTTCCTCTTGGGCCACCAATCAGCTTCCAAATCATGACACGGTGACTTACTATTAGTTATGAATTCTTGGCCTTATCTTATGCTTGTTACACAAGCTCTTATAACTTATTTTAACCTGTTTCTCTTCATCTATGCTTTTCCTCAGGGCTTTTTACCTTTCTTTCATTCTGTATATCCTACTTTTTCTGCTTCTTCTTTGTCTGTCTGTCTGGCAGCTGCCTGGCTTGATGGCCCCAGGTCCCCCTCTTTCCTAGTTCTCTCTTCTCTTCCCTCTTTAACCTAGATTCCATATCCTAATTATTGTCTCTGTCTGCCAGCCCCACATATCCTTTTCCTGCCTAGTTATTGCCTGTTCAGCCTTTTATTAGATTAATCAGGTGTCTTAGGCAGGCAAGGTAAAACAAATGCAATACATATTTACATAGTTAAACAAATGTAGCACACCTTTACATAGTTAAAGTAATATTCTGTAACATAAATAAATGTAACATATCTTTACACAGTTAAAGTAATGTTCTACAACACTCTGGGATTTTAATAAGTAAATTTGCTCACCCACTCGTGGAATGCAAATCCTTGTAGAGGATATGAACTGTGAATGAATTACCATGTGTTTGAATGTACATTATAACAGATGCCACGAAGAACAGAGAATGGAGCCATGCATTGGAAACAAAGAGTTATCCTTGTACCACGGGGCTATGGAAGGAAGAGGCAGCAGATGAGCACTAAGTGAAAGCTACTCTGGTCAGGAAGTGAATGTGGAACAACACATTCAATTATGTTGTGAGGATCAGAGGAAATGGTAGCTGCTGCAAGACAATATGTCACTAAGATGACCTCACTTCTATGCAAAGACAAACTGACATAGACAGTATCTGGGGGCATGGCTCTTTCTATGTACATCTCATGTGATAAAACCTTAAACAATAAGATGACTCAGAAGCTAAGTGAGTATCAAACAGCACAATTTTCCTACAGCTTTCACAGCACAGATCCATCAGGTATGTTTGACCACAAAATTTCATTGCAAGGGAAACAAAGATTTGCCAATAATCTTGAGTATTTGAATGGTTCTCTCTGTCTCCTGGGATTATGGATGCTGTGTCTTGCTTCACTTTGGTTATTGTATATAAGATGAAATGACTATGCTTTCATAGCAAGAGACATGATTTAATTCCCTCCCTTCTACCTTAGATCAGAAAACCTCTAAGAACTATGGAGAGCCAGGTGGTGGTGGTGGTACATGTCTTTAAACCCAGCAACTGGGCGGAGGAAGCAGGTGGATCTCTGTGAGTTTGAGGCCAGCCTGGTCTACCAAGAAAGTTCTATGATAATCAGGGCTCTTCCACAGAGAAATCCTGTCTCAAAACACAAAACAAATAAACAAACAAAAAAATACATGAACAAAAAAAGAACTATGGAAGTCTAAAAGTGGCAAGAGAGGAATTGACCTGTGGAGGAGCAGGGAGTCTAAGAATACATCTAGACAGGGCCTGAACTTCTAGAGAATGCAATTGATGGGCTGGGCAAAGAACAGCATGAGCTCCTCCCCGCAACTAGGGTTCTCACAGCCAATCTTTCAAGGCTAGGAGTTCTGAGCAGGGATGTCCAAGGGCAAGCTCAGGAGGACCGCTTGCACAATCTATCCTACCCAAGAGGCTCTTCTGAGCTTAAGCGCTCAAGCCTCCCTAAGTCATTCTTGAAACTGATGATATGCTGGGAATTCTTAATGCGTTGCCAAGAGCAACCAATCCCAAGTTGAATATCGATAGTCAGGAATAATCACTTTGATTTTCAGACAAACCCACATTTGTTTTTCCTCTTTAATTTTGATAAACATAATTAATAACAGCACTAGGGATCATAGAGCAATGAGGATTTAAAGGCAAATTTATTATGCAAATAATTAAATTGATTACATACATTATATCCTGTTAAGTATTGAGAAGTCAAGCAGTGTTAATAGGACTGGATCTGGTTTTGCCAAACTGAGTGGGGCCTGGAAGGAAGGGTCTGCAGAAGATTAACTGGGATGAGGGCTTTAAAATCTCACAGGAAATCTGAGGTTTTATTGAATGATTTTTTAAAAAAAATTATCTCAACAAGTTTTAGCAGTAAAAGTGAAAGCACTGCTACTAGAAATGTCACAGCCCCCACCAGCCATTTCAAAATCTAATCCGATTTAAACTGTGCTGTGTTGAAATCGTGACCATGAAAATAGCTTTGTTCCACAGGCTGTATTAAAACACTGGTGTTTGATCATCACCTGTCTCAAAATCTCCCCAGGCGTGAAGGAAGTCCTGCTTGTTTTTATCTCTCTGTGGGGTCCTGATAACTCATGCAAAAGGCTGGGTTCAGGCTTACTCCATGGGACCTGCAGGTACCTCTGAGCTGGCTGGCAACCCAACTCCTGGTCTGACACAGGCACCTGGTGATGGGATTTTCCTCCCCCCAGGACACTCATGGGATCTCCCTTAGTTTGTCTTTACCACTCCAAAGCCCACATTTCCTCTCATGTCACTTTTGCTAGGTAAGGAAACCATTTTCTTTCCACCCTTCCTGCCCCAGCTTCAAACCCCCTTTACTCTCCTCTTCAACAGCTCATTTCCCTTTGTTTACATACAGCTTCTAGAAAGCTCTTTGGAATAAATCTCTTTGCATTTAAAATTGTGAATTTAACGCTATGTCATTTATAATGAAAAGGCATGCAACCTTCCTTTTGAATAGGTTGTTTATTTATTTAGAGCTGAAAAATCTCAGGATTGCATGTGAACCCAACCTGCAGAGTCAATCACATGAGGCAAACAGCAAAACCTAACACAAGAAAAGAGGATTTTCAACAAAAAGATTTTGTCATAAAGAAATCAATACTGAATTTTAAAAATATCAAGTGCAGACAAACAAAAATATACTAGAAAGTCAATGCACAATAAAACCAGTATAGCATGTGACAAGTAGACAGCAATTTTTATTATTTGGAAAGTAGCACACACACAGAGTACTTGGACCCACACACAGTAGGCATTTTAACTTCCCTTCTGCAAATGAGAGGAGGAGAGCTCTGCATGATCACACACCCAGTAGATTAAAGCTAGGACTCAAATCCAGGTCAAGTCAAACAGCTGCCCCCAGCTTTCTGCATTGTGATCCCCACAGAAGAGAAGCCACCAAATGGATAGGTTGGCACGCTCCAGCCTGTTTCCAAGCCTGGGCTTCCAACTCTAAAGAAGCTGTTTATGCAGCGGTTCTCACAGAGACATTGCTCCTGTCCATATTAATCACCCTACTGGTGTCACTTACTCAATTCTGCAGCATTTTGAAGGTTCGCTTACAGTCCTCTTTCATGAATTCTCACATTGTGGGCAGTTTATTATGCAAATGAGGCCTCAAAGCTCTAGGCGCTCTTGGCTGAAATGTGTTTTAAAAGATAAGATGGTCCATTTTTCCCCTTACACGCCAGAATTCATTGCACTAAAGGACAATGGAAGCAGAAAGGCTGTCCTTGGCAGCAGGGAAGTGTGCAATACAGAAGCTGAATGTCTGTGCTTAGTGGCCTGGAGGAAGGGATCCTGTTCTTTCCCCTGTCAGGCAAGGGGAAAGAAATTTCCTGAGAAGTCCTTTGTGAACATAGGCTGGCAAAGCCCATGCCAGGCACAGAGAAGAGGCAGGACCCCAGCCATAGAGGTGCTTCCGACATCTCCTTGTGTTTTTCTCAACAAGAGCAAATCTGCATTCAGAGTCAATTAAACACTTTCAGATATGTTGGTCCTAGTTATGCTGAGGTTTCTGTACGTCATCTGTTATTGTGTGAAGCCCTGGGACCATTTCAGACTTAGGTGTTCTTGTCTAGCTCTGTGAACAGTTCCTGTAGATCTCTCCTTCCCCTTCCTGTCCCTCCCTCTTTCCCTTCCTCTTCCATCTTCTGCCTAATGAGTTTTTTTTTTAATTGAAGAACGATCCCTAGTTTTATGCCAGCCTTTCCACTAATACCAGCCTTAGCTTATTTTTAGAATACAGAAACTCACCTTTCCTGCTGGATTACAAACCTCTGCTAAGAGGATCACAGGCTCTTCAGCTAAGTTGGTGCTGACCCTACAGTTGGTCCTTTCTTATAACTGAACTTAATAGTGCTTCTGGGATTAAACAGAGCTCTCTATTCTCAAAGTCTAGAAAGGCTGCAAGAAGTTACAGAAGATATATGTGAGGCAGGGTGATAGATATTGATAGATTTTCCTTCTTCTATGAACAGCTACTCAGTTGGATCGGCACCATTTGTTGAAGATGCTGTCGTTTTCTACCACAAGTACTTTTGGCTTCTTTGTTAAAAATCAGGCATCCATAGATGTGTGGAACTATGCCTAGGTCTGAATAAGAGGATCAAATGGGGAGGGGCTAGGAGAAGAGGTTACCAATGACAATATGGGGAGACATAACTAACATAAAGCCTTTAAAAAGTCACATGGGAGCCTATTATTTTAGAAGCTTCCTAAAACAGATAAACAGAATTTAAACAGAGTTACCATATAATGGGGGAGATAATACCCCAACTAGACTGTCATATGCTACAAGGTAAAATTCCCAGTGCCAAGGATGAGTTGCAACCAGCTGAGTTATTGGCTAACGGGGCTCATAAATCCTCCCACACACTATAAGCAATTGCCAATGCTATTGATAAGGCTCCAAAATATCACTGTGAGGTTCTATTGCTGAAGACACCACTTATCCCTATCATAGAACATGGAGAAATCAAGCTGGTGCCCAGCGAGAAACTGCACAATTAAGGACTAGTGCTCCTAGTGCTGGAAGGCACTATACATGCTCCTGGAAATGTAATCGTCATTCTCAATCAGCAATGAACCTTGTGGTCTACACAATCTGCCTCAAGATATCTTGGTACACTAGTGGCAAATATTTTAAGAGTAATCAGTCACTTTTTAATTTGATTTAAATACCACTACACAAAAAGGAAGCCACACTTGATCCTTTTAATGAAGAACCTGAGACTAGATAGATTATGTACTCTAGGGTAAAACTATTCTATTCTAATAAATAAAGAAGGCAATAAAACGACTCCTAGTGATATACTGTATTTCTATTGATCAATGCATTGCTCAAACTTCACCAGAGAAGTTTCTTCTCACCGTAGATAATAATTAACACAAATATTCCAACTGGATAATTGTGCAAGCTTGAGTACACACAACCATAAATGGAATGTCTTTATCAGACCTCTTCTCTCAAAGCTCAGAGACCTACATGGAAGAAGATGCAGAAAATGCTAAAAACTAGATGGTAGATGAATGAATCCAAGGAAACATCATTTTCCAGATACAACAGGGTTGATGCACATATGAACTCATGGAGTCTGTGACAGCATGCTCAAGACCTGTATAAATTCAAGACAGACAAAATTCCCATGTAGAGAAGGGGAAGTGGGCACAAAGACCCACCCCTGGTCAAGAAGCTGTTTGCAGTTGATAGCTGCTGGCAGAGTGGCAATCAGTTTTCTCCACTGGAGTGACACTGGATGTATCAACCTCATTCCAGGCTACCCTCATGCTCTAAAGAGTTGACCAACACAAAATGTAGTCCATGTTGCATTTTTGTTTTCTGTTGTTTGTTTCTGTTTTGTGTTTGTTTTTTGAGTATACATTTTTGTCATTGTTATGATTTGATGATTTTTGATTTTTTTGTTTTGTTTTCTTGGTTCTTTTTTGAGAGACAGAGAGCATGAAAATGGGTGAGTAGGGAATAAAGAAGATATGGGAGGAGTTGGGGGAGGAAAAAGAATATAATAAAATATATTGAATGAAAAAATTAAAATAATGAAAAAAAGTAATAAAAAAGAAAATTGCTTTCACAGATGCTTTTCAGCATAAAAGCAAAAGTCAGGACAAGAAAAGCTCAACAAACACACTGCAACACTTCATTAGAAAGAACACCACGGCAGAGCTGTTTGCTTGGTTAGAAAAAATCTTAACTCCAAGTCATCTTAGAGTCAAGTCCTGATCAGTAATGCTGGAAGTTTGTTCTATTTTCTAGCCATAAAATAAAGGGTACTCTGTCCTGAGAGTGATGCCGAAGTAAACTAGCAAACTAATTCCTTGCTTCAGTATAACAATGACTTTCTTGTCATACGAAGTGACCAGGATAAGTGTATTACATTGTTTATCTTAACTTTCAACTTGAAGAATGGGTGACAATACAGAGTTACCAATGATCCTTTATTCTGGAAGAAGACCTTACTTAAATATCTAAATTTAATAATCCATATTACAACTGTAGCTAATTTTAATTTTATTAATAGCATAAATTTTACCTACTAAAGATGTGTTTGAGGTTTCATTGATATTGCAATGGGAAAATTTTAACTTAGTAAATTTTTTAGTCATAGTTATAACATACATGTCCATATTTGCTAACATGTTTAAAAGAGTTAAGAATGCAAATGTGTCATAGTTGACCAGAGAAAATATAAGAGTTGTGATCCACTTCTTTAAAAACACAAATGTTGATCCACTTCACTCTATAAAAGTAGATGTTCATCTTCCTCTTGGGAAGTCTAGTCATTTGTTCACTAAGTCTGTCATCATTTTTTATTATATTTTGAAGTAGGATGCCCTTGAAATGCCTCATGGCAAGTCAGAGGTTTGCAGTCATGAAGGAAAAAAAAGAGATGGCAATCAGGCCTCATCCAGCTGCCTACTCTGCCTGTGCACACTGCTGTGGGAGCTCCTTCCACTCCTTCAGCCAATAGTCTTTGAGATACCAGCCTACTGGGGTGTGGTCTCTTTCACTTTAAAAAGCAGCAGCAGCCCTCCTCTTGCTCTATTACTTCAGACTCCTTTCCTGGTAGAGGGCTTTTGTCTAGGACGGTGATCTGTAATTTTTTCCCCTCAAATAAATAACCCTTCTAATAATAATTCCAAATTGGTGTGTGATTGTTTCATGTATTATCTGGCACCCAACGTGGGGCAACCCCCACAACCCTCCACCCCCCAGCTCAGCTGCCTGCCACCAGGGTGGCTTGGCTCAAGCCCAGGCAGCCTGTGCGTGGATCCAGCAATAACCTCCATACCTCCCAGGATCCACGGGCATGGACAGTCTCTGCCCACCTGATTTGATCTTGTCTGAGTGTTTTTTAAATCCTCCCTTGCAGTGCAGCACTTAGGCAATGGGAGTCACAGAGCTCACAGCGCAAGTGCAAGCTGTTACCAACTAACTGCTGAAAACCCATTGGGGAAAAAACTCCTTGTGAAGTCCTGGTGGCTCATATAGACAAAAGTGGGAGCGCTGCCACAGCAGTGTTTGCAGCGTGACCCTTTGTCCCAGCATAGGGACACTGGGAATGCAATCAGCTTCTCTCACAGTGGCTATGTCAAAACCCCCTGCATCGGGTCTGAACAGAGCAGCAGGGCGGGTGCGCCTAGGGTGGGCCATGCTGTTTATCAGACACTAGAAGCTCCCTGGGTTTTTGTGCTTACATCTAACCTTTAGAATGAGATTTTAAAACAGGATTTGTCATGACACCACTCGGAAACAGTGCCATCTGCTGATTAACAGGTAAAATGGTAGGTTTTGTTTTTAATGGGACTATTGCTATGGTTTTTGCTGCCACTATGGAAGAAATCACAAGAGGCCTATATGCCTATGGAAATACCTCAATTTCCTGGTTATTAGGTTTCAGTTTTCTTCTTCATATTATATCATTATGAAAGTAGATGGCATTAATTGATAGGATTAATACCATGATAGGCAAAATTGACTCCATATCTAAGGGTACTAGGAACTTACCTGAGAGGATCTAGGCTGTTGAATTTGACATTCAGAAGTTATCACAGAGTTTTAATGAAGTAACAGACAGAATATACCTCCAGGATGGCAATTTACATGATGTTCAGGAGCATTTCAAGGAGGAGATGTTATCTTTAAAAGGAAACATTAAGACCTTGGAATCACAGATGCAGAATGGGGACCAGAAATTGATACTGTAGAGAAATCACTAGAAACATTTGCATGTCAAGAGATTCAGGCTTTATGAGAGATTATGATTAAGAGATTTGAAATGATTGAGGAAATTATCAGATCTGATGAACAGGGTGAGAAGACACAAGGGCAGGATACACTGTCACCACCAGCTGTAAGAACTGGCTTACCCAGGGTTTTAGCGACATACCCTGTAATTTACTCTGACAAAGCATCAACTTCTAAAGGCTCAAAGGGAGCCAAAGAAGCTAGATGGAAGCCAATAGGACTGAATGATCTGAAGGAAATTAAGCACGCTGTCGTTACTTATGGCTTGCACTCTACATTTGTTAAGGAAATGATAAGGACTTGGGCTTCTAATGTCAGAACTACCCCCCATGATTTCTCTCAGTTAGCAGTTTTGGAAGATGGACCTTCCTTGATGTTTCGAATTTATTTCAGAGAAGAATCCAAACATATGGAACAGCAAGGGAGAGCAAAGGGTGTGGAGGTTACACAGGATCAAATTATTGGTGTAGGAGCGTATGCTGATCCACAGGTCCAAGCTCTTTATGATGAAGAAGTATTGTCCCTATGCCACAAAGCAGCCTTGAATGCCTGGGATAGAATATCTGAACCAGGAAAATAGTTAGAGTCATATACCAGGGTTAGGCAGGGACAGGGAGAACCCTATACTGACTTTTTGCAAAGATTAATTAAGGCTCTGAACATAGGAGTAATAGACCCAGAAGCTAGACGAATAATTCTTGAATCACTAGATTCTGAAAATGCAAACTTAGAATGCAAAAGGGTAATTGGGTCTTTAAGGTCTAGATCAGCACCTATGGATGAATAGATCCAGCATACCATGAATTTTCAGACCTTTAAGTATGATGATGAATCTTGGGTATGAGAAGCGATTTCCAAAGTGATGAGGGGACATCAACCTGCCAAATGTTTTAATTGTGGTAAATTAGGACACCTGAAAAGGGATTGCAGGCAAGGAATTTCTAGGAATAACACTTCATCTGGGAATGGCAGGAATAGGAAACCTCAGCCTTTAGGTATATGTAGGAGGTGTGGTAAAGGAAGACATTGGAGCAATGAATGCAGATCAACAACAGACAGACAAGGCAACCCGATACCATTGGGAAACTCCTTGAGGGGCCTCTCACAGGCTCCCAAGCCAAAAGTGGCCCAGTCATTCCCAGTAACTGTCGAGGACATGTCACACCATGAAAATTAAAAACTCTAGAACCTTCTGTGAAGGATAATAAGATTCTAAATGATGGCTCAAATTTGGAGGATAAGTCAGAAATTCAAATAGGAATTATGAAGTGTATATTTTGGCAAACTTCTATAAATGATCAGAAACCAAAGCTGAGAGTGCTTATAAATGGGATTATGATTCTTGGCTTGATAGACACAGGAGCTGATGTGAGTATCATCACTCCAGAATCTTGGCATCCAAATTAGTTTCTTCAAGAGGCAGATGTTCAATTACTAGGAATTGGAACCATATCTTGAGTTAAACAAAGCATGAGTTAACTGTATTGGGCCAGAAGGTCAAAGAGGAAAGCTAAGGCCATATGTAGCTGATATTGCAATAAATTTATGGGGCCATGACCTGCTACAGCAATGGAATACCCAGATTAACATCCCTGCAGTCCCAGGAACTCATAATACTGGGAAGGATGTAATAAGGTACTATGCACAAAGGTCACCAGCCATTCAGGCTATACAAAAACATAAAGCAACTAATAAACCTTTAGAGGTACCAACAGCCTTACCTTTAAAATGGCTAACTGAGAAGCCTATATGGGTTAAGCAATGGGCTCTAGCTGAAGATAAATTGCAGGCTTTAGAACAATTGATAGAGGAGCAATTATGCTTGACAGATTGAGGAGTCAAATAGCCCTTGGAATTCTCCTGTGTTTGTTGTAAAAAGAGAAATCTGGTAAATGGAGAATGGTGACAGATATAAGGGCTTTCAACAAGGTAATACAACCTATGGGCCCCCTACAGCCTGGAATTCCTCTGCCTTCTCTGTTACCCAAAGGATGGCCTCTTATAGTTATTGATTTAAATGATTGCTTCTTCACTATACATTTACAAGAAAAGGATAGAGAAAAATTTGCCTTCACAGAGCCTACTTATAATAATTCTCAGCCTACTGGGAGATACCAGTGGACTATCCTACTACAGGGCATGCTCAATAGCCCCAGCCTGTGTCAATAGTTTGTAAGTCAGACATTGGAAATAATACGTAAGCAATTCCCTAAGTCTATAATTTACTATTACATGGATGACATTTTGCTATCTGTTTCAAACACAGATACTTTAGAAAGAATGTTTGAGGAAGTAAAGATAGTTTTGCCTAAGTGGGGATTACAAACTGCTCCTGAAAAGATTCAAAGAGGCGATTCTGTTAATTACCTAGGTTACAGGATAGATTTACAGAAAATAAGGACACAAAAGGCACAAATTAGGATAGACTGGTTACAGACTCTTAATGACTTTCAAAGATTGTTAGGAGATATTTCCAGTCTACAACTGGCTTTTGGGATAACACCTGATCTAATAATTCATTTAAACAAAACCTTCAATGGTGATAAAGATTTGAATAGTCCCAGAGAATTAACAGCTGAAGCAGAAAAGGAATTGACAATGTTTGAGGAAAAATTACAGGAGGCACATGTGGATAGGGTGAATCCAAATCTTAGTTGTATTCTAGTCATAATGCCTTCCAGAATTTCTCCTACAGGAATTTTAATGCAAAAGGAAGATATTATTTTTCAATGTATCTTTTTATCACACAAACCAAGGAAAAAATTAAAAATTTATTTAGAAAAGGTCTCTGAATTAATTATAAAAGGTAATCTGAGACTTTGTCAACTAGCAGGTATAGACCCAGCAGAAATTATAGTGCCTTTCACTACTGATGAAATAAAAATGTTATGGGAAGACAATGAACCATGGCAAAGGGCTTATGCTAATTTTCTGGGAGAAATTAATAGCAACTATCCCAAAAGTGATAGACTTAACCTTATAAAGAGAACTTCTTGGATTCTTCCTCGAATTGTACATGATGCTCCAATAACTGGAGCCTGTACATTTTATACTGATGCTAATAAATCAGGGAAGGCAGGTTACAAATCAGATGAATTGAATAAGGTAAAAAAAAAGCCCTTATACTTCTGTGCAGAAGGCAGAATTATATGCCATTCTTATGGTGCTAAGGGATTTTAAAGAGCCTCTTAATATAGTTACTGATTCACAATGTGCAGAAAGAGTTATCTTGCATATTGAAACTGATGAATTTATACCAGATGATACAGAATTGACTTCATTGTTTATCCAGGTACAAGACATAATCAGGAATAGGCTTTGTCCTACATACATAACACACATCCAATCCCATATGGGTCTGCCAGTTCCTCTAGCACAAGGTAATGCAGAAATTGATCAATTATTGATTGGAAGCGTGTTGCAGGCCTCAGAATTTCATAAAAAACATCACGTCAATAGCAAAGGTTTAAAGAAAGAATTTTCTATTATGTGGCAACAAGCTAAGGAGATTATAAAGAGATGTCCTACTTGCTCTTTATATAACCAAACACTGCTACCTGCAGGGATCAACCAGAAGGGTATTCAAAGGAATGAAATCTGGCAGATGGATGTGTTCCACTTTGCAGAAACTGGAAAATGAAGATATGTACATTGCACCATTGACATTTATTCAGGCTTTAAATGGGCAACTGCTTTAAGCTACATTCAATAATCACACATTTATTAGAAGTTATGGCCATCATGGGTATACCTGCACAAATAAAAACAGATAATGGTCCAGCTTATGTCTCTAAGAAAATGAAATGGTTTTTTGCTTATTATAATATTAAGCTTGTTACAGGTATACCTCAAAATCCTACAGGTCAAACAGTTATTGAAAGATCAAATCGAACTATAAAGGATATGTTAAATGAACAGGAAGGGGTGGAAAATACCCCCATAAATAGATTACATAATGCCTTATTAACCTTAAATTTTCTTAACGCTAATGAAAAAGGAACAACAGTGGCAGAAAGACAGTAGATAATGGAAAAGTCTGCTGAACTAAATCAACTGGTTTATTTCAAGGATGTGCTGACCTCACAATGGAAGCCAGGAGATGTGCTGCATTGGGGAAGGGGATTTTCTCTTGTTTCCACAGGAGAAGAAAAATTGTGGATACCAACAAAATTAATAAAGGTTCTGTTTGAAGAGGAGAAACCTCTTGATAAGGAGACATGACAGCTCATCCACAATGATGATAATCATACAGGTGGTAAGAAAAACATATAAGATGGGGGCAGGGTTCTGTTTTTGCCTTTGCAAGAAAACACTTATCTTCAAAAAAAATTCAAGGGACCCTGGATAATTGAATACTGACAGATAGAAAAAATTACTACCCAATATGGATCACCAGGAAAATCGAATAGGTTCCATAAGTAACAATGTTTATATATGTTTTTTGTTTATTTATATTTATAAGTATATAGAGCTGGTTTTTGAGTTGGAGTCTGGCTCAGTCCCTCTCTAATTCCAAGCCTGTTGTTAAGAGAAAAACTCAGAGTTTCTGTCTCATGTCAAGAGCCATGATAAGGGACAGAAGGAAAAAAGAATTTAGAAAACATCTTTGCTTTTCTTCATATCTATCATACCTTTCACTGAATATATATGTCTGTATTTGTCTATCTAAATAATATTTAAGTTTTCCACAATGAACAATGAGTTTTTCCTACAATGATATTTGAAGTTTCCAGGAAGAAGATGGGGCCCCATAACAACCCCACCTGGTTGATATGACATCATGATACTGATAGCGCTACTACAAGACCTGTTTCAGGTACCAGCTGCACAAGATGGTTCCAACTTGGTTACCTGTAATGGTGCACATCTTTTAGAACATTCTGGCCAGACCTCCACAAAATACTCAGAGACTATTTGCAATTTTACCAGACATTGGTCTTGAAATTTAACCATCATTTTACTTTCACAGGATCCCCTAGAAAGAATGTTGCCCCCATGACAGCTGGAAATAATTCTAGAGGATGACATCCCCTTTCCCAGCACAGTGTGTCCTCACACTTAGGGACATCATTTAGGGGTTAATTATAGTTGGTATATGGTTGAGGGTTGGGGGAACAATTTTATAAGCTCAGGGATCTTTTTGAAAAAAAAGAGGGAAAATTGGATGATGGGATAATAGATTCTTGTATATGGATACAGTTAAATTATATTGAATATTGTATGCATACATGCTTTTACCTCTGTTTAAAACATTTTTATATATTGATATATATTTACCATATTGCAGTATATACTTGTACATTGTTTATATTTGGAGGTCATTGTCCTCATTTATTGCACAGTTGTTTATTGTCTTCGTCTTTAAGTTAGATGTGTATTAAGAATTATATATTAATAGTCATCTATGTTTGACATATTTATAGTTAGACTAATAAGGTTTTTTTGGATATGTATAGATTATATTCTGTATAAATAGATAATCTTCAACCTCTTCAAAGAGCTGTAGAAAATGGCATTTAATCTAATTTAGAGTTCTGTGGTAGCGAGACACAATTTATCCTGGCAACACCGATTTATTCCCAAGAGATTGCTGAACAACAAAGACACTCCATTTGGAGCTTGTCTTCTTCTTGGCAAAACTGGCCTCTGGGCAAGGAACTGACCATACCTCAACTACTGACAAAATACATAGTATCTGGAAATGGATAAGCAGAACTGTCATATCTTGCCAAGACAGGGTAAGACAGTTTTGGAAAATTTCTTGCCTTTAAAAATAATCTGTCAGTTCTAGGCCTTAGCCAAAGTTGGTTGCTTCAACGTTGCAAACGTGACTTTGGGTGATTGTCCAGGTAGTCAGTTGTCTCTGTGATTTGTTGCATGATTTGGAAGTTGTTTGATTGCACTTCTTAATTACTCAGGTAACATTATTTCCCTTCTCAGATTTTCAATGGGGTTGAAGACTAGATAAATGTAGTTACTTTCCTCTCATGACTTGGCCAAGTTATTTATTATACAAGACTTAAGTTAGTTAGAATAAGATATTTGTTCTCATCGGGGTGTGGTCTTTTTCACTTTAAAAAGCTGCGGCAGCCCTCCTCTTGCTCTCTTGCTTTGGACTCCTTTCCTGGTAGAGGGCTGTTGTCTAGGACGGTGTTCTGTAAGTTTTTTCCCCTCAAATAAATAACCCTTTTAATAATAATTCCAAACTGGTGTGGAATTGTTTCACGCATTAGCACACTGTGGCTGACTTTAGCCTCAGGCCCCACTCTGCCCATGCAGAGCATGACTGACCTTAGCATGTACACCTTGGGCATGGGTTGTAAGGAATAGGCTTCACTGTGTACATATAGTCTCACTCCTCGCTTTCTCGGCACATTCCCTTTCTCTTTCTTTATCTATCTCTCTGTCTCTCAGATAAAGGCCTACAAGATTGAGAAAAAGATAGAAAGAAACCAGTATCATATTATTTTAAATTTTACTTATGTTCCAAACTTTTCCAAAATCAAAGGTCTATAGGAGATGCTACGAGACAACTGCAAACACTAATGAAATAGTTATTAAGTATCTGGTAAGTGAGGTAGTCTATCCTGGACAAAGTCATGACTGAGGGTTGGAGATCTTGATCTGGAGCCTACTTCTAGCCTCCTAACCCCTACCACCTTCTTGATCTGAGCCCATTAGAAGACAGGTAACGGAAAAAGGCAGTTTTGTTCGGGTCACATATCCAGTTGGGATATGGATCACTGCAGTTTACATAGGCACCTGCATGAGGATTTTACTCTTTGTTTTTGTTTTTGCATGTGGATTTTAAATGAGACGCACTCAGAAAATGAACTGATCTCACAAAGTAGTTGTCCTGCTGCAAGCTCGCACACATAAGGTTCATGTGGGGAATTACAGTCTCATGTTCTTCCCTCCCTCTCCAGAACAGCCTTGAGATCATAACCAGAAGATTGGATGGACTTGTTACTGCCAGAAATTTTCATGCTTGGCTTTTCTCCCTGTTCCCATGATTTTGGATGTGACTCTAATTATTTCATTCTCATGCTCTTTTTCATCCCTTAATGCCCTGGGCAGTCAGCCTCACCCTCAGAGCATAGCAATGGGCTGCATGTCAGAGCCCCATCTGCTTCTAATGGTTTGCAGCAAGATCTCTTCTATTTCATCTTAACTATGATGCCAGAATGCTAGGAGTTGATTTGCTGGTGCCAACAACTCCTGAGAACAGGTGGGCTCCCTGGTTATGGCCGTATCTTATATTCTCATTATTTATCTGATTAATTGAGCAAAGCATCCATGAGAAAGCAGGATAAATGCTTTTGAAATTTTGAGTGGTTTAATAACATCATTAGATGCTAACTACATACTTTATAGTCTTTTTTGTTTGCTGTTAGCATTATTGCTTTTAAATATTTATTCATTCTTATTTTCTACAAATGACTGTTTGCCTGAATGTATTTATGTGCACCATATACATTACAAAGAAAACTATCTGCTTTTTAGACAAGGTCTCATTGTGCATACCTGATCAGCATGGAACCTTCTATGTAGACCAGGTTGAGTTCAAATTCATAGAGATCTGCCTGCCTCTGTCTCCCTACTGTTGTGATACTTTTCCGGGCTTTGCTATTAGTATTTCTAAGCAGCCCTGGTTTTAAATTATTTATGTGTTTTTGTCTTCTGTGGCATGGTGCTCAAATTATCTCCACTTTGTGCAGACAAACTTCTTCATGTTGATGCCAGAGTCACTTTGACAAGGTGCTGGTAATCATGGATAGCTTCCGAGCTATTTGTTCTGACAAGATACTGCAGAACACCTTGGAATATTTTCATATTTAAAATTAAACATTCACGCAAACATCTCTGGTTATTAAAATGATGTTTATTCCTTCTGGTCTTTAGGCCTTTCCAGTGTTTAGCACTACATGGAATGCAAATTTTGGAGATCAAACATACCAATAATTCATTACATTTTACTACGCTTCATCAGCTTTTAATCTCTTCTTTCTCTTATGCCAAGCCATCTCTAATTATCAATATTATTAATCATCACTTCCTTTCCCCCAGATTACAATGAAATAGCTATATATGAATAATGCCATGCCAAACCTGACTAAATTTCAGGTATGTTTCCAGTTTTATTTGTTCTTACAGTATATATCCTGTTCCCATTTCTTTCTTGATCACTAATAGAACGTATCTGAAGACAGGAAAGGCTAAGTTTTGCTTACAGTTAGAGGGTCAGTGCATCATGTCGAGGAAGTCAAGAGTTCAATGACATGGAAAAAGTGTTCACACTGTGTCTATAGTCAGAAGAAAGCAATACAGTGGGGAAACACACACAGAGAGGATCTAAAGGGAGGGAATGAGAAGGGAGTAAACATAAACAGACTATATAATTGAAAGAAATTGTTTACATGAAACACAACATTATGGAACATGGGTATACACTAAAGAATTTGTGTGTGCGTGTGCGTATGTATAATATGTGTGTGCATGAGAATGCCAAAGGAAGACCTTAGATATCATTCCTCAGATGTCATATGCCTTGTCTTAGAGACAGGAGGATTCCTTGACCTGGAACTCACCAAGTAGACTAGATGGGATCCTGATGCCCAGGAAGCAACTTGTCTGTGCTTCCCCAGCCCTGGGAGTGTAAGTGCACACTGCTGAGCCTGGGTTTTTGAGACTGAACTTAAGCCCATGTGTTTGCAAGGTAAGCACTTTACAACTAAGTTATTTCCCTGGCCCTAAGTTTCCTTTTATTCAAAAAATAAAATGGGAGTGATGGAAGCATCTGTCTTAGAAGATTATAGCTGTGAACTGGAGTTCCTAGGAAAAAGAT
>PVIU01029134.1:0-17979 GCA_004026605.1 Ondatra zibethicus
TGGCAGATGTTTTTTAGTTAGTTATTTTTTTGTTCTTAAAATGAAAAAGGCTGTTTAAGGACTCTGCTGTAACACAGAGTTTCTTAAAGGGGGGCATATCCTTATTTAGTTTTTGGTTTTTTCAGGCCCTATCTGGATATTCAGACCTCACAACTGGAACACCAAAATGCAGTTGTTTTTACATTTTTACTCTTTATGGGCCTGCCACCCATCTCCCAGGTAAATACATGGACACTTATTCTTAGTTATAAATGCCTGGCCTAAATGCTCCTTGCTCTATCTTCCCTCGATTTCTCCTCTTATATATTATCTTTTCATGCCAGCCCAGCCTGTCCTTTCTCTTGCCTAGCTATTATCTGTTCAGCTCTTTATTAGACCAATGAGGTATTTTAGGCAAATAAAGTAACATAGCTTTACAGGTTAAACAAATGCAAGATAAAAGAATGCAACACATCTTAACATCATTAACAAATATTCCACAGTGTTTACAAATGTAACCCATCTTAAGCAAATATTCTACAACATTTTTCCATACACATTCTTTGACAGTTATCACATTGTGTGGGCTGTACGTGAATAGAGAAAGAAAAATAAAGGTTTTAAAAATGCTTATATCACACACAGTAATATACTACCTGAATTTATGTGTTTTTTGATTTACAACTTGTACATTATCATATGTCTAAAATAATCATAAGTTTCTATTAAAAAATAGTAAAATGCACAGGTCTTACTTGGTTATGTGATCTTGGCTAATATCACATGCTTGCTTGCAATTACCCAATATCATATACTTATTTTACATGTAAAAACGATTTTCCAGTATGAAGTATAAGATGCTTAGATCTGAGTTCTTCCTTAAACTACACACCCTCTTGGGACAGATAAATAAAATCAACTGGGCAAACTAAGGCAAGGATATAGGGGAATCTTACTAACTTTTCTACAACAAAGTGATTTATAATAATTTTATTTATTTTTCATATTGCTATGTATATTTTTAATTTTTTTATTTAATTTTAATTGTTCTCAGATTTTTAAATATGAATACTGTATGTACATCATTTTTACCCCTTCCTCTTTTAGTCAAATTCCTCCCATAGCCACCGACTTACCTCTTAATTTTGTGAATTATTTTTTCTTTATTTTTACACACAAATACATATATGTATGCATGTATATGTCTGTGTTTGTGTGTATATGTGTGTTTGAGTTTAACCTACTGGGTCCACTTAGTGTTGCTCATAGGTGTATGTACTTAAGTCTGGCCACTTGTGGTGAGATGACCAATCAGGGAACTTTCCTCTGAAGGAAATGGATTCTTCCTCTCAGTAGTCATTGACTGTTGCTTCTCATCCAGGCATGAGACCTTGTGAAATTCCATCCACTTTGACATGCCAACTCGTGCTATCATTATGTAACCCTTTAAAGTGCAGTCAACCATTACTACTGGGTCTTCATGGGCTCAATTTCCTTGTCATATTTAGTAGATACTATTTTGCAACACATATCCTAGCCCACTAGCTCTTAGAATCTTCACATCCAAACATATGTGATTTTCTCCTGTGCATTATGGGTGGGGATTATTTTTTAGCACAGATTTATCAGTCAGTGTTGAGCTGCTCATGGTTACATATGCATATACATATACTCTATGCAGTTTGACCAATCATGGTTTTTTGTAAGACGCTTCCTTGGTGACCATTAAGACCTAAACATTTCTTTGGGTGTAAGGATAAATATTTAGAATACAGTTACAAACTAAAATGGTTTTAAAATGGCAGTAGAGTGTTCCCTTCTGGGTGTTAACATTTCAGCATAGGTTTATTGTTTTTAGTGTGAAATAATATCCTCTTGCCCCTACTTGGATGCCATTTTTTTCATTTGTAATCTTGAAGGTGCAACTGTATCACCAGACAGAGTTGTACAATTACTTAGTATTGCCAAGTATAATTTTCACATATTCCAGGATGCCATAGTCTCAAGAGGACAAAAGATTTTGCTTATCTAATGGCATTATTTGTCATTGTGTCCTCAAAGAATGGGTGACCAGACAGTAAACATTTGTTGAAAGAAATAATTTGATGTAAAATAAGAATGTTGATAAAAACATCATAAGTTTATTTTTTAGAAATAACTTGGCAAACTCCACACACGGTACTTGTTAAATACTTGTTTAAATATCTGTTCTAAAAATTTATTGCTAATGATATAGGTAATTTAAAAGGAAGAAACCATTTCAGATCATCATATTTGATATCATAATTTTACAAATAAGTGTGAGATGCCAAAAGTAACTAAGGACACAGATATTGTACTTACCCAGTGTTGAACAAGATCACGAACAATCCTTTTGTATACTCTGTTCCTCAGATTCCCTCTCATTTTTCTCTTGGTTTTGTCTAAAAAAGAACATTGAATTATTGCTCTAAAGTCATTTAGTTAATGTAACAATTAGACTAATATAAGTTTGATGTATAGAGGTACAGATAGTTGAGTGGTATGTGGCAATTCTCTATAATACTTCCAGTTGCACATCTACA
Source organism: Ondatra zibethicus (assembly GCA_004026605.1). Lineage (NCBI taxonomy): Eukaryota > Metazoa > Chordata > Mammalia > Rodentia > Cricetidae > Ondatra > Ondatra zibethicus. The sequence continues at coordinate 2,544 of PVIU01029134.1, forward strand.
ATACATTGAAAAATTAAGAACCTACCATAAGTGTAACTTGTATTCAACTTGAAGATAAAAGAAACAGATCATTAGTAGAGTCCATGAGTGCTACACATTTTAAGATATGAAGCTGAAGATTAAGAAAATCACTTGAAATTAAAATTTCTTAGTAAAAGTTCATAAACTAAGATTTCTAAGCAATTCTTGCCTTTTTTCAATTGTAGTGTAGTTTATAAGTCCTTGTATTTTCATTCATTACATTTATGACACTGACTTGTTCTCCTTCAATTAATTGATATCTTTGCTTATCAAAAAGTTTTGTTTCAATTTTCTAAGTCAATAGCCATGTAATAAAAAATACTGTAACTACTGTAGTTTTTTTTAACATGAAATATTTCTTTAAGAATACATTGTGAGAGATAACTCAATTACGCATGACTATATTTAGATGACATGGTGTAACTCTCCATACAGACCTGATCCAAGACAAAAACAAAAACTTGAACTGATACATTTTCTCCAAAATTACCATCAATAGGCCACCAAGATAGACAGAGAAAAATATGTTTAAGGATGGCTTTTTGTAATTGTAAGTTACTGGTTAGAATCTCTATAGATGTTTGCTCAAACAGCACTTTAAAACATGTAATAACAAGAGTGAATAAAGGCAAGTCTCTTTCACTTTGCAGCTGTTTTCACAGGACTTTACTAGGTAAAGTTCTGGAATGTTTCTCCATATTTTGTGGCATGGCTCAACCAATGTTTTTATAACTTTGTGTCTATGTCAAAGGTCCTCTGCGGGAATTCTGTGGGAAATATGCAGACTGACCTGCACATAAGGAACAAGGCAAACATCACAGCATGGGGTGGGAGGGAAGTTAAAATGAAATGTTTGCAGCTCTGTGCATGGTTCTTTTAACATCTTTCCATAGGCAGTGTGTGCTATACTGACAGAGGAATCCCTTTTTTACAGTTAGGACATAGTTTAGAATGAGCCATTGCCTGAGAATAATTCTTCGCAGATTCAGAATCCATTAAATATTGTGTGAAAATAACAAGGGTATTTGAGACTTTACCACTTAAACCAATTTCTTTTGCTGTAAAATGCCAAATTAGGGGGTGGGAAAGGTAGACTGTCTTTCCCAATCACTGTGATCTGATGTCTTAGTTATAAATGGGATCCAAAAATGCGCTGTCAGAGGTCAATGTCAAATCTTCGCTGCTAGCTGATCAGCTGCCAACATTATCACCGACTGTTGCCTTTAACAACAGAAAGAATGTCGACGTAGAATTATGAGCTTTTCTATTTACTCAGGTTCTCTGAGATCTATTAAAACTTCTACCCCTTTGAAAAGAAAAGGTCCCAGAACACTTTTTAAAATGATACATAATTTTAAAACAATGAAGCCATTACATATTTTTATGACAAAAAGAAAAAGTAGTGATTTAAATGAGAATATTTTTGGAAGTTACAGGAAGAAAATAGTGCATGTCGTATGTAGGAGTCTCTCTTATATGAGGACTTTTATTAATCTTATTTCCGAATTATCATCTTTGTTAAGTTCTTAAGAGTACATCTTAAAATAAGGGTAGGAGAAGAAAATGAACATAAAATTAATTTAACAGAGATGAGAATAACAAGATCTGTGACTTTCACTTTTATGGCTTAATGTGGTTTAGTGCTAATTAAAGTCAAGCTACAAACCTGATAACAGGTTCAACATTCTCATCTTGCTCTCTTTAAGCGATGGTCAGTGACAGGAGGTTTCTTCTCCCCACACACTAAGGACTGGCATGGACTTCCCTCTGTGGCTTATCTCAGCCTGGGGAGGACATGAGGAAATGAAGCTTACCCTTGCTAGGGCTTTGCTTATTGAGTGACTGAAGAAGCACAATCACTTCATTTTCTGATAGCAATCTAAGGTAAATGACATAGAAATATGAAAACTATAAGTAGAAAGGAACTTTTTGAAAGTAGAAAGAAACTTTTTGAAATTAAGCAAATATTTCTTACCTGGTTGATAGCTTGGTTTGATAAATAGGTGTTTGCTTAGAAATACTTCTTCCATAATTATTGATAAACTTTTAAACTTACTAATGAATATACAACCTCCCTAAGCTTCAAAATATGAGGGTTAAAACAGGAAAATGTACTAGCAAAGAAAACAATATAAAAAGTCAGAGGACAATAGTACCATTACCAAACACACACACACATACACACACACACACACACACACACACACACACACACACACACACGCATCAAGGTTGTTTTCCTCACCCCTCTTTGATACTGTGATACCTTGTGAATAATGTCTTATTTTTACCAATCTTGTATTTTACCAATCTTGTTTCAACAAGCAATGTTTTATTTTACCAGTCTTGTTTTTTAGTTTTTAGTTTTCAGCACTTATTCTACCTAGTAGCTAATTAAATATTCTACCATTTCTCATAAGTTTTACTAAAGAATTATGTTTCTATCACTGTGAAAATTCAAATTGACCATCTCTGCTCATAATTTCTAGTTGTTGCAAGGGGCCAGTTGTTGCAGGAGGGCCCACTTGTTCGTCCACGCCACCTAGCTAGCTTAGCCCCGAAATAACCACACAGAAACTGTATTAATTAAATCACTGCTTGGCCCATTAGCTCTAGCTTTTATTGGCTAACTCTTACATATTAGTTTAACCCATTTCTATTAATATGCATATCACCACGAGGTCGTGACCTACCAGCAAAGTCTCAACACATCTATCTCTGGTGGCAGGTCCATGGTGTCTTCCTGACTCTGCTTTCTTCCTCCCAGCATTCTGTTTAATTTTCCCTGCCTACCCTAAGGTCTGCCCTATCAAGGGCCCAAAGCAGCTTCTTTATTAACCAATGAAAGCAACACAAAGACAGAAGATCTCCTACAATTGCTAGTTCTGAAAAAAATAACAATTAAGTCATTATGAGATGTGTGTGTGTGTGTGTGTGTGTGTGTGTGCATTTCAGCATGAGCAGTAAAACAGATGATTACTCAATAGACGGTGACACCTAGAAACTGGAAACCTACAGGTAAAGTCCTAAAGCAAATAAGTTATTTTTCCACAATGAAGATAATTTCATATAAGTGCTCACTGTAATCCTAAAGAAAGGAAAGATTTTAAAAGAATTAGGAGAGGACCTGGTTAAAGAAATGTATTTGCTGTGTAAACCAAAGAAGGAAGATGACTTAGAAAACACAGCTATTATAACTAAGAGCCAGGAAAAGTGATCAGATAAAGATTTTTCTTATTTTATTTTTTTTCTTGTTTTTTCATGTCCTTACCAACTTAAAAAAAAAGACTGTAAAATACAAAAAGTAAGAAAATACTGAAAGCAATATTTCAATGAAATTTAGGAGCTTATTTTAAAACACCACAGTTTTCGTGCTATTTTTTTCCAAAGGCCAAATATAAAAAGAACCAAACTATCCCTTCACAATTTAGATTATCAACTGACAAGACAGTCAGTGAGTTTTTAAAACTGATAAGTTCAGAAATTGAGAAAACGAATGCACACACACATACCTATGCAAACTAAAAACATAAAGTAGATGCTACACAAAATTGGGGAAACATTATAAAAGACAGATCCTTCCTTGAATATATAAATTTAAGTAGTAAAACAAACTTCTTTTTAAAACAATTAAATGTAAATAACATTTAAGTAAAATACAAAAAACTTGGTGAAATTTGAATAAAATCCAGTGAATTACTTTCACCAAGCCAAAGTGAAGAAATTTTTGGTGCATTCTTTTTTAATGTTTTTTTAAAGGTAATAAATAATTAAATAAATATAATAATGTGGAAAGAAATATGTGTTGTTGACATACTAGAAATCTGTAGGTCAACCTAACGAATATAACTCTTCAGAAATGAGGTGATTACAGGGACACTTCATATTTTTGTATTATTTAAAAAGCCATTTTAGTTTTTAAGTGTGTGTGTGTGTGTGTGTGTGTGTGTGTGTGTGTGTGTGTGTGTGCGTGCATCTTCACTTACCACAGTGTGAAGGCCAGATGAATATATCAAGTGTGTCTCTCTGCCTTCTACCTTGTTTAATACAAGGTTTCTCTTGTGCTGTTCTTTATTATATAAAAAATATGAAGTGTCCCTGTAATCACCTCATTTCTGAAGAGTTATAGCAATGCCTTTTATGATTATATTTGCTTAAGGATGGTAGTGATGGATACTTTATATTCTGTAGTGTAATGTTATAAAGGATTCTCAGGTGTCAACATAGTTAAGAATTTGACCCATTTTCCCAAAATAGAGATGTATCTAAGAGATACAGTAACAACCTGAAACTCTTTAAGGGCTTCCTCTGGTTCCAGGAGTAATTAGAGCTAACTAAATGATGATCCAGGAAGTAAATGAAGTTCAGAAGTAAAATTAGTAGCTTCAATCTAAAACCAGTTTCAGTATTTACAACAAACTATACAACATTTTTTATGTGTGTGTATTTTCTGCAAGCAGATTTTGTTTACAGTTGTATTTATAACATACCAATCTTTCTGTCATTGTGAAAAATATCAGGAATATCAACTTAATAGAAGATTAGTTTTGTTAATACTTCAACAAAAATTTAATTTGTGGTCAACTGACTCCAATTCTCCTGTGCCCATGGTTAGGCAGAATATGGTGTCATAGCATGTGGTAAAGAAAAGGGATAGCATACTTCATGACAACCAGGAAGAAGAAGGAAGTAACAGAAAGGTACAGGGGAACGTTATTTCCCAAGGGGGATGCCTCCTCCAAATAGATGGGGGATCAAGAATCCATTTTATTAGCAGAAATATTTTTATCTATATCATAATATATACTAAATCAATGAAGTAAAATATTAAACAATAATACCCACAAAAGGAAATGAGTATTTTATTGGTATTTATATAAAGTTAGTTTATTATAAAGTTAATCCAGAAAAGTGTTCTCAGGATCCACAAATTTGAAAGTGTTTTAAGATTTCAGTGTATAAAAGAGTAAATTTTAAAACTTTCATTAAATTTATTCTTTGATAATTTCCCACATGTACACATAGTGAATTATGATTACTATTTCCCTCACTCCTTACCCCTTTTATAGCCTTTACCTTGCTGCAAGTCTCATTGACTTATTCATGTCTTTTTTGGGATTTTTTTTTCTTTTGACTTGTTGAGTTTATCACTGTCATTGATTATCAGTTAATCAGTGTGATCATGGATGTGTCTGAAAGTCTCTTTATTACTATAGTCCAAAAAAGAAACTTCATTGATGCGGGTAGAAAGATATGCTAATCTAGAGATATGAAGATCCATAGATTAGGGTACAGTTTATGACTATGTCGATTTAACAGAATAATAGTATTTAATTTTCACAAGGACCATAGCCATTGGATGGAGCCAAGCATGGGGTTTTGACCCAGTTAACAGTAAAAGACATGTAGTCTATCTTAAGGAGTTGGCTTTAAAGCCAAATAAAAAGTGCTCTGTTACAACAATAACATCTGTGCCAATATTGGACGAGTGGAAATATTTTTGTAGACCAAGGCATTATTATAGCTCTCAGGAGTCCTCAAACAAACAAACAAAAAAAAAAATCCCACAAAACAAAAAGCAAACAAAAGGAGGATAGCCAAAACAATCATGGTGATAAAAGAATGGCTGTAGTTATAAATGGCATGGTATTGGCTTAAATACAGACACATTTATCAATAGAGTGCAACTGAAGACTCAGACATGATCCTACACACCTACAGGTAAGTTTCTATAAAGAATCCAAAAATACACACAGGTAAATTTAGAGCATCTTAACAAATAATGCTGGACAAAGTGAATGGCTGTGTGTAGGAAAATGAAAATAGATCTGTATATGTCAATCTGGACAAAACTGAGCTTTCAATGGATCAAGGACTTCAACATAACACCAGATATTCTGAATGTGATAGATAAGAAAGCATGAAACAGGTTTGGTCACTGGCACAGATTCCCCTTTATCTCCTTATTTATTCTATATTCATTTTCCCTTCTTTGGAAATCCCTTTCTTAAGCCCCACAACCTGGTCTTTATTAGCTTCCTACACTCTGTGGTGATTCTAACTGAAACTTACATATCTAAAAATGTAGAAGCTAATTTCCACATGTAAGAGTAAACAAGTGGTTTTGTTATTTGGTTTCTGGGTTACTTCACTTAGGATAATCTCCATTTACCTGTAAATTTCATAATATCATATTTCTTAACAGCTTAGTAATATTCCTTTGAGTAATAATATTACTTGCTACATCTTTATTACTGATTGTGGACATCTCTGCAAACACCAGTACTGGCAAAAACGACATTATGAATTAAGGGGATAAAATTAGGGATGGAATAGAAGGTCATAATAGAGAAAAGAATATGTGAGGGAAAAACTAACATTAAAAGCATTTGGATAAGCAATATGGAAACCTACTACACTTGATAAGCTTCCTAAACACACACATATATGAAGGAAATATCAATGAAGTCACCATATAATAATGATGAAGACAGGCCCAAAGTAAACACCTTATTTCACCAGATAAAACCCCAGTGTCAGGAATGTGTTATATCTTGTAGAGTCATTGGCTTCCTTTGGACACCTTCTAGTAAAAGCTCAAAGGTTATTGCCAAGACTATTGGTTTCCCTGCACAAACTGATAAGACCTTACTTATTACTAATGATATCTTTTACTTATGTCATTAAACAAAGAATAATTAAACTTGTGTTTAACTAGGTATTTCACCTCTACTGCCTAGTATTCACCGTGCTGGAAGGTACTTAGCACTCTGCAGGAGGAGAAAGGTTGTCATCCATATCACTCAGCTACACATCCTGCAATCTATAGCAGTAGACTACCGGCAAGATGCCATTATATGGGTATGATAATGGCATACATATTATAGCAATAACCACCTTCTTTTTTATTGGATTCGAGACACACTCCATTATTTGTAATCCACATTAATAATGGTAAAGTGGAAAAAAAGGACCCCAATGATAAATTGTTGTAGCTACAGATTAATTCATCACTCAGCCTTCCTCATGAAGCTTCCTCTTGTATTATATGATAATTAATAGAGACCCCCAAATATAGGTTATTTCCATTAATGTTGGCTTCTCACCAGAAATAATTGGTAATGCCCTTTTGTTGAAGACACCATACATTTTGAGAAGCACCTATACCGACCACTAATGTAACAACTTTTATTTTTATAAGCTACAGGAAAATCAGGCTGGAACTGAGCTGGTTCAGTTTCCTAGTGAAGAAAGCAATTATTTATGTTGCCAAGGAAAAAAGGCATAACTGACATTATATACTTGTACACCCTATAAACTATAATTCAAAAAAGGTCAGGCAAATTATGTACACTTGTGCAACAGTGGCATTACTGTTATGGGGTAACCAAACACTCTGTAATTTAATATGAGGCAGTTTCCACAAGAGGAAATCATGCCTTGCAATGAAAATCTAGTTAAAAGAAAAGAGTAAAAAAAAGAAGAAAGGAAGGAAGGAAGGAAGGAAGGAAGGAAGGAAGGGGGAAATGATGGCAGAAGAAGGCTTAGGCCCTAGGTAGGTTATAAATACTACACATTAGACAAATTGTCATGGTGCCAAGATTCTTTCTAAATATGAGTTTATATATAAGCAGAAAAATGAAACTACATTCTTATCTCTTATCTTACACAAAACTCAACTACAAATGTATTTATAACTTCCACATAAGGTCTGATACTCAGATGAACATGGTGGTACATGCCTTTAATCCCAGCACTAGAGAGGCAAAATTTGGTGGAACTCTGTGAGCTCAAGGGCAGCCTGGTCTACATAGTGAGTTCTAGGACAATCAGAGCTACAAAGGGAGACCCTTTCTCAAGGAAGAATGACCATCAGATCTAGCAATGAATTTCAAAAAGAATTTCTAATGGCTAAGAAATACTTTGGAAAAGCTCAACGTCTTTAATCAACAGTGAAATGTATGTGATGAAGGAAAGGAGAAAGTAGGAAATATATCTCAACTTAAAGAGACAAAGGAAAGGTTTTTCTGAACAAGACTCTTATAACGCATGCATTAAAACCAACAATAAAAATGTGGGAACTTACACAACTGAAAGACATCTTATAGCAAGAATATCATCATGTGAATGATGAAGCAGCCCCCCCCAAAAAAGGAAAATAAACTTTTGTCAAATATACATTTGACAGAAGACCGATGTCTAGAATATACATAGAAGTAAAAAAACTAACACCAAGAAAACATACAGCTCAATTAAAAAGTAACATATGGAGCAACCAAAAAGTTCTAAAAAGAATTACAAATGGCTAAGAAATGTTTTAAAAATCTCAACATCTTTAACCAACAGGAAAGCAAAACTTAAAATTACTTTCTTTTGACCATAGTAAATAATGAATAAAATTTCTTTATAAAAATATTTTTCTACAATATATTTTATTATATTCTTTCCTCTCCCCAAACTCTTAGACATCCTTCGCACCTCTTCATACACCAAATTTACATTCTCTCTCTTCTCTCTTTGAATGAATGAAAAGCAAAACAAAAAAGAAAGCCAAAGCAAACACAAAAAGCAGTACAATAAGAAATACCAACGCAAAACAAAAAGTCCACAAAATAAAAGAATCCATTTAATGTTAGCAAACTACTTCCAGGCATTTGTTCTTACCTTGAGTGTGGGTGATATAATACCTAGTATCAATATATTGAAGAATACTATTTTTTTTTCCATTTGAGCAGACATCAACTATAAATAGCTTCTTGGTAACAGCTGTGACCTTGGTCCACTCCTATTTCTCTGTGCTGAAATTTTATGTTATCTATACTTCTGCTTTTTGTTTGTTTTTTAAAGTAGTCACAGTCTTGTGAGATCAAATGTGTATTACTGCATTAACTCTCTTGTTTCTGGAAGATACTATTTCCTTTGGGTAATCTACCACCTCTAATTCCTTTAGTATTTCCACCTCCTCACCCATCATACTTCCAACCAATTTCCTGGTTAAACTTTTCATGTATGGTATTATTTGTCTCAGAACATATTACCTATGATCTACTATCCCCTCACCTATTAGGAAAGCTCTATCCCAATGAATGCTTTCTATTTTCTTGACGTCTGCCAACCCTTCAATTTAAATACATAAATATAAAGATTTAATGATAGTATTCACATATGAGAAAGGACATTTGCCAATCGTCCTTATGGGCCAGAGTTACCTCGGTATAATTTTTCTCCATTTCCATACATTAGCCTAAAATTCCACAATTTCAATTTTTCTTTATAGCTAATAAAAGATTATATTATGTATGTATCTCATATTTTCACTGTCTATGCATTTGCTAATGGCGATCTTTGCTGTCCATTTTCTAACCATAAAATAACATTGAACATGGTTGAGCAAATCACTCTGTAGTTGACTATAGGCTCCTTTGGTTATATACCCTAGTGTGGTATAGATAGGTCACACATAGAACTTTTCAAAATGGAGAAATGTTAATTCCCTTCCTGTTAAAATCTAGAACAAAAAAATTATGTTTACTCTTCTAAATCTTAGCCAAATGTAGAATATTAAGAACTAGCCAAGACAATAAGATAAGAAAAGAAATAAAGGAATACAAATAGAAACATATTATGTTAAAGTTTTTATTTTGCAGATGATGTGATTCTAGGCATAGAAGTCTTTAAATATTAAACAATAAAATTCTTGGTTATCATAAATATTTCCAGCAGAAAATGTAAAATTAGTTTATAAGAATCAGTACTGGCAAAGAAATTAGGGAACCCATCTCAGTCACAATACCTTTCACTGAAGAGGATATGATAAATGTAACCAAGGGAATGGAGGACCCCTAGAATTAAAATACGAAAACTTTGAACAAGATGTTGAGCAACACATTAGAAGGAAAGCCCTTCCCAGTCAGAAAAATTAATAATGTGACAAAGAACTATATGATTAAATAAATTCCAATGAAAATTCCAACAACAAAATGTAAAAAACAAATTGTAAAAAATGTTATAGCATCATAAGAGAATCCGTATAGCCAGAAGAAACCTCAGCAATAAGAAGTGTGCTGAAGTTTACAGTACCTGACTTCAAATTATTCTATGTAAGCATTGTAAGTCAAAGCAGCATGGCAACGAGGTTACAGAAAAATAAATCTGTGGGATGCAATAGAGAAATATCATTCCACTGAGCTTCAATTACCTGAGGTTTCTTTTTAAGCAAAGATGCAAAAAAATACACAGTAGTCAGCATTGTCAGCAAATGATGCTTGAAAAATATTCCATACGTAAATATAGAAGAACGGAATTATGTCCTTATCTCTCAACCTGCATGAAAATCTATTTAAAATGGATCAAAGTTCTCATTATTAAACTGGAAACTCTGAAATTGCTAGAAGAAAAGATCATAAAATAAGATAAAGGCACATGCGAGAACTTTCTAAACAGTACTTTACTCATGGAACTAAAAAGCTTCTGTACAGCAAAGAAACCTCTCAATAAATAAAGAGGTAGCTCATAAAATAAGAGAAAGGTTTTGTCAGTTCAACATCTAACAGAGTATTTTTACCTTCTTTTCATGAAGAATTCAAAAAGATAAACATTGAGGAAAGAATTGATCAAATCATAAAATAGATAATGGATGAAAATAGAAAATTCACCAAAGAAGATTAGTTGTCTTAATATTTATTTACATGAAATTATCAGCATAATTTGTAGTTTTATAGTTTCTATATGTCCTTTATCAACACTCATCTTGTAGGAAACTGTAGAAATTTTAATAGACTAATGGTGGCCTATATCAATAATTGGATTTGTAAGCACACCCTTCACATGATGTGAGATACATCATTAATATTTCACTAATTCAAAGGATAGAATAAGTCACAAAAAGAATTTTAAAAATTGGCAAATTAGGAAAGTTTCATAAAAGCAATTTTTATTCTTTGTATCAAAACAAATAACTCAAGAAATCATTTAAAATTTATATAAAGAACTCAGACAATGAATAGTAAAATTATTTCAGGACACATTGAGCATATAAGGCATAATTATTACTTCACTGAAAATTTTAAAGAACACATTTCACATCAGGTAGATATGATGTCTTAACTAAAGTGTAATATCAGCACATGACCAGCTTTTAATTTACAGAGCATAGAATGACATAACCAAATATACAGTTAATGCTTAATATAAGTTTATGAGTCATTCATAAATACAAAAATATTTCTAGTGTTCATGGTCAAATAAAGGAATATATGTATATATAAGGTATATACTTGAATATATGAATATTTATCAATACAATATTGCAAGATATATATTTTGTACAATAGTCCATTATTATTGCATATTTTATATTAATTTTGAGATTTCCCTTAATATAGGAAGAGCACGGGTCAGAATGGAACAGCTAGTTGTCATATACAGAACAGAGAAAAAGTTTAAATCCAAATTGTGTTAGAAATTTCTCTTGCTCTTAAAACTTCACCCAGTAGGACTTGGAGAAAATGCTGGAACAAACATTTCATATCTATGGACAGGTGCATAGCCAATAAATTTATGAAAATAAGTTCAATGTTATGGTTGTGCAAAGGCAACTAAAGCTAAAACTGAATGCAATTATTCTCTGATCACCATGGCTAAATTAAAACTGTAAGCATCTCCCAAGAGTTAAAGATATAATTTAATGAAAATTATTGTATTATTCTGACTGAAGTGGAAATCCGAAGGTCCTTTGAAAGACTTTCGGCATTGTTTATTAAACTGAACACATTGTTACATTGTTACATGGGAATGGAGCCAAAAGGATTACATGGTCATATCTGAATGGCACGAGAATGTTCACACATAGATCAGTGAGCTCACTACTACCTAGACTCAAAAGCAGTTTAAAGAAGCAGTACACTCAGATAGACAATTGAATTATGAAATGTTTATGTAATGACTAAAGAGTAACCAAGGATTCTTGCACAAAGATAAACAGACTCAGAACATTTAGCGAAAGAACTGAAGCAGAATGCTTATGAGAACATGGGGGGCCTCAGTGACAGCAACTGCCAGGCAACAAGTGGTCCCAAGCTCTCTGCTGAAGTCAGACAAAATGAGAACAGGAAGCAGACCATGTGTGAGTATTCACTAGAAGGGAGTTCAAAACTGTAATTTTCATTCTTATATTTAAGGGTACACAATTATTTACCAAGACAACATAGAACAGAAATAAAAAAATCAACATATCTGCTAACATGGAAAAGCAGATAACATTGTGACTGGAGAAGATAGTCTTTGTTGCCTACTGGCTGTGTCTTTGTCTTCATCAGTGATAATTTATAATTACTTTGTAATAATTCATATATTATTTATTGCATTATATACATTTCTGAATGAACTTTATAAATTAGAAATCAAATCAGTTTTTTTTTAACCAGATTTAAACCACTCACAGAAGAGTGTCAGTGTGTCTACCTGGGCCATTTTCCAAAGAATTGGAGAGCAGGAATCTGGCAGTAGTTAGCCAGAAGGTCAAACTTTTAATCATATTGTAGCTTTTGTTTGTTTATAAGACTAAATGAATAAATGAAAGTTATACCCTAGGGTTTGTATCAAAGATCAAAGGAGAGGAAGCCAAATTCAGCCACTGACAAAAACATAAGAGCAGAGAAGCTGATGACAGATAGATCATAAAGCAGAACAAACACTAAAAGTAAAATACTTGTTCTCTTTTACTAAGGACTTATCAACCATGCTGTTTGAGAATTTGCCGACATAGCTCAGAGTCACACAGTAAAAGAATCATGAATCATAAATGTAATACTGTATCATATGGACCCTATTAAATATTTGACCACAAGTTTTCATAAGTTATGTAAAAACATGGTTTGTTGAATATTGTCAGTTATCTTAAGGTCCCCAAAAGAAATATATATATATATACAGACCTCTAGACTAAACTTGCACATTCTTATACTATTAGACTTCACCACCAAAGCCCAGCATGATCCTCTACAGCTAAATCAGCTCTTTGTCGGGGTTACAGGCAAACATAAAGGATTTGTTTCTGTTTTTGCTATCTCGTACCTATTTTAAGACAGATAGTAAGAGAAATTTAATCCAAAGCTAAGCATCTCAGCATGTGCAAACAAAGACAAGAGACAGTGTCTACACTGTTTTCTTAGGAGAGCCATCTTCCAATGTTGAAGAGCCCTGGGCTGAGAAGTTTAGGATACAGAAACCCTCCAGGGAGATAGAATCCAAGAATCATAGGATATACATTTGATACTATTGTTCTGAAGTCTAAACTAGGGATTACTGAATATATTCTTTTTTTAACCTTTTGTTAATATTCTTTAAGTTTTCATTCAAAAAATTTACACTTCCTCCCTTTCTCTCAGTGCCCTCCTGCTCCCCCACTAACCTCCTCCCACCCCCTGCTTCCTAAAGAGGGGGCAGGATACCCTGCCCTGTGGGAAGCCCAAGGTCCTCCACCCTCCACCCTAACCTAGGAAGGTGTGCATCCATATAGACTAGATTCCCAAAAGGCTAATATATGCAGAAGAGATAGGTCCCAGTGCCATTATCATTGGCTTCTCAGTCAGCCCCATTGACAGCCACATTCAGAGATTCCAGTTTGATCATATGCTCATTCTGTCCTGGTCCAGCTGGATTTGGTGAGCTCCCATTACATCAGGCACACTGTATCGGTTGGAGGACCAGCCTTGCCCAGTCCTGACTTCCTTGCTCATCTTCTCCCACCTTCTGCTCTTTGACAGGACCTTGGGAACTCAGTCCATTGCTCTGATGTGAATGTGGGTCTCTGTCTATATCTCCATCCATCAGACGAAATTTCTGTGGTGATGATCAAGATATTCATCAATGTGACTATGGGACAAGGGTATTTCAGGCACCTTCTCATCTGCTGCCCAAGTACCTAGCTGGAGACATCCCCATGGATACCTGTGATCCCCTCTAGAGCCAAGACTCTTGCCAATCCTAAAATGACACCTTTAAAGTAGATATCTTATTCCCTTCTCCAATATCCACCCTTCTTCCATCTCCACCCTCCCACTCCCCCAAGCGCTCCCCAGTCCATCCCTTCTTCCTTTTCCCTCCCTCTCTCCCTTTCACCCCCCCTCCACCGCTACCTCCACCCCATCCCCATTCCCATGCCTCCACCTTTTGCCCAGCAATCTTGTTTGCTTCCAATTTCCAGGAGGATCTATATACGTTTTTTCTTTGGGTCCACCTTGCTATTTGGCTTTTCTAGGCTTGTGAGCTATAAGCTTAATGTTCTTTGTTTATGGCTAGGGTCCACAATTAAGTGAGTACATACCATAATCATCTTTTTTGGGTTTGGGATATCTCACTAAGGATAGTGTTTTCTATTTACATCCATTTGCATGCAAATTTAAGGATGTCATTGTTTTTTACCACTGAGTAGTATTCAAAGTGTATATATTCCACACTTTTGATCCATTCTTCCATTGAGGGGCACCTAGGTTGTTTCCAGGTTCTGGCTATTACAAATAATGCTGCTATGAACATAGTTGCACAAATGCTTTTGTAGTATGATTGGGAATCTCTTGGGTATATTCCCAAGAGTGGTATTGCTGGATCCTGAGGTAGGTGGATTCCCAACTACCTGAGAAACCGCCACACTGATTTCCAAAGTGGTTGCACAAGTTTGCATTCCCAAGAGCAATGGATGTGTGTTCCCCTTACTCCACATCCTCTCCAGCATAGGCTTTCATTGGTATTTTTGATTTTAGCCATTCTGAGAGGTGTAAGATGGTATACGTTTTTCTTTGGGTCCACCTTGCTATTTGGCTTCTCTGGGCTTCTGAGCTATAAGCTTAGTGTCCTTTGTTTTATGGCTAGGGTCCACTAATGAGTGAATACATACCATAATCCTCTTTTTGGGTTTGGGTTACCTCACTCAGGATAGCGTTTTCTATTTCCACCCATTTGCATGCAAAATTAAACATGTCATTGTTTTTTACTGCTGTGTAGTACTCTAATGTGTATATATTCCACACTTTCTTGATCCATTCTTCCATTGAGGAGCACCTCGGTTGTTTCCAGGTTCTCGCTATTACAAATAATGCTGCTATGAACATAGTTGCACAAATGCTTTTCTAGTATGATTGGGCATCTCTTGGGTATATTCCCAAGAGTGGTATTGCTGGATCCTGAGGTAGGTTGATTCCCAATTTCTTGAGAAGTCTCCACACTGATTTCCAAAGTGGTTGCACAAGTTTGCATTCCCACCAGCAATGGATGAGTGTTCCCGTTACACCACATCCTCTCCAGCATAGGCTATCATTGGTGTTTTTGATTTTAGCCATTCTGACAGGTGTAAGATGGTATCTCAAAGTTGTTTTGATTTGCATTTCCCTGATCGCTAAGGAAGTTGAGCATGACC
>PVIU01029135.1:0-17994 GCA_004026605.1 Ondatra zibethicus
GAGACACCTTGGCCATGGCAAGTGTTATAAAGGAAAACATTTAATTGGGCCTGGCTTATAGTTTCAAAGGTTTAGTTCATTGTCATCATGGTGGCAGGCAAGCAGACATGGTCCTGGAGAAGTACTTGAGAGTTCTACATTGGATCCACAAGCAGCAAGAAGACCATTGGGCCATGCTTGGGCCCTTGAAACCTCAAAGCCCGCCTGCAATGAGAGAATTCCTCCCACAAGCCCACACCTAGGAGGGATTAGCCACAGCTCCTAATCCCTCTCAAACAGTGCCACTCTCTGATGACTAAGTATGCAGTCATAAAGGCATGTGGAGGCCATTCTCATTCAAACCACCACAGTGTCACACTTCCGTTCTTCAGTGACTACCAGTTATCAAGAACTTTATTCCTGGTGATAGTGCCACAGGCCTTTAATCCCAGCACTCAGGAGGCAGAGGCAGGCAGATCTCTGTGAGTGTGAAGCCAGCCTGGTCTACAGAGCAAGTTGCAATACAGCCAGGGATACACAGAGAAACCCCCTCTCTAAAAACTTCAAAAAAGGAAAGAAGAACTTCATTTGATGTTTCTCAATTGGTTATTCATTCATTTTAAGAGCAAGGTGCCATGTAGCCCAGGCTTGCCTGCTACTATGCCGTTGAGACCTGCCTAGAACATCTAAACCTCTGCAACCCAGTACTGGGGATACAGGTATGCAGGTCAGTGAGAAGGAAAAAGACAAGGGAATGAGTATCCTCATAGCGCCCAGACTTTTATTAGGGGTTTGCTAGTGCAGAGGACCCTGTGTAAGAATCTGAGTCCATTACTAACCTGCAAGCTGGTATAGTCACAGCAGAGAGATGGAGGTGGCAGGAAGGAGGTTGAGAGGGTTCCAGTTTTGTCTGCAGTGTGAATCAACTGTGAGTAGTTCTGTCATCAATTTTAGGTGATTGTTAAACCAGAAAAATCAAAGGCCAGTTAGGCAGGACCACACAAATTTGTTCAGCTCTCCTGCTCTGGTTGAACTAGTGTAACTATGGTAATTTGGTTTCTAGAAGGAAACTCACTTCTCTATCCAAATTCTTGATTGCCCTGGTCTGTGAACCCCAATAAACGTTTATCAGGACATTTATCAGTTAAGGTGTCTTTGGTGTGTTCCAGCATAGATTGTCAGACCTTCAGCACATGGGGCCATGAGCTGGTTTAAAATAGTTTTCTGAAGTTATACCTCCATCATCTGGCCTTGCCCTTTCCTTGCTCCCAGCCCTCCATAAGCCCCTCCTTGCCTTCAAAGTCATAGCCTTCTTTTGTTTTGGTGATCCTATTTGAATGTGACCTATTATTTTTAATTTATTTAAACTTATTTTATATGCATTGGCATCAGACCCCTGGAACTAGAGTTACAAACAACTCTGAGCTGCCATGTGGGTGCTGGGACTTGAACCTGGGTCCTCTGGAAGAGCAGCCAGTTCTCTCGACTGCTGTCAGTCTCTCCAGTCCCCTGACCTATGTTTTTTAATAACACCCTTTTCTTCAAACTCTAAGTTGTTTGCACTCTGTCTTGTATTTGAATAAGAAATTGCAATAGGAAGGGAGTATACCAGTTTAATTTTTGGTTGTGAGCCTAGCATTTAAAGGCTGAGCCATCTCACCAGTCCACTGTCCCTGTTTGGTATTATTTGATTGAACAATACCAAGACAAGCACCTAGCACATAGAATTAATTATTGCATCTATTTTATTGGTATGGCTTAAGGTGAGTCTCCCTGCCTTTTAGGGGCGGTTTCTAGGTGGAGGCATTGGCCTGGCTCCATTTAATTTTAGGCCGCTATGCAGGCCAGAGTTTCTGTTCTCCGTATCCTGGGGCTTTATCTATTAGCAGGCCTTCACCACCACTTCTAACTTTACTCCTCCATAAAGCCCCTAGAACCACTTAGCTCAGAAATCACAACTCCCAAATGCTATTGGCTTTGTTGACCTCTGGTAAGGATGAAAGAGTTCCGGTTACACCTCTGGGTTTTTGTCAAGAACACAACTGATTCTTTTGTTTGAGGACTTTTTACTCTACGTGCCCTAGCCAATTTCTACCTCTTTTTTTGTATCTCAGCCTCTATAAAGAAGTACCCATACCAGGATAGGAGCAACAACTGATCTGGCTTCCTCCAACTGTATTTGGGGTGTCGGATGGCAGTATTGGAGCACTACACCAGAGATCCTCTTTATAAGACCCCATCTGTCAAATATAGGTAGGAAAGTAGGCCCTTGACTGGTGTTTTGAAGGAATTAAAATGTCCAGAGTACATTAGACTGTCCTGATCCGGTCACAGGAGCCCCTTCCATAGACTTCTGGTTTTCTTATGTCACTAAGGTTATTCTCCAGAGCGATGAACCCACCATCAGCTTTCATTCCTTTAACAGCTGTTGCATGAGCTAAAAGTCAGCATGGTGCCCTTCACATGTGGTTTCTAGATAGGGAGAGAAGAGATATTTACCATCATTCCATGTTTATATTAAAACAATACTGTCTGGTCTCCCTTAGCTGTGCTTCAGTGAGCCAAAGTCTGATGTCTTATATCTGAGAAACATCTTTTTATCAAGAAAAAATATTAGTGAGATATATTTGTCTAAGTACTATCTATTGTAGACTTAGACTTAATAACTGTGGAATGTGATCCCTTGAGTTGTTAACAAGTCTTTTAGTTTTTGGTTAAAATTTCCTGCTGAGTGCTGAAGACTATACAAGTGACCAAAAGTAATTTTTTCTGTCCTGTCAAGGCCAGTTGTGCAGCTGATCCTCTGGTGTCACATGGACTTGAGAGAACTCTCAGGCTCCTGTAACCTTTTTTGTACCACTTGTCCATCAATATGAGGATAAGTCAAAGCCTTGCTTGACAAACTGGTTCCCTTTGAAACCTGGATTGACCCTTTTGGTAGACCTGACAGTGTTTTGAATTCATTGAGTGGAGTCTGTTTGCTCTCCAAAATTTTTTTTGTTTGTTTTTTGTTTTTCGAGACAGGGTTTCTCTGTAGCTTTGGAGCCTGTCCTGGAACTAGCTGTTGTAGACCAGGCTGGCCTCGAACTCACAGAGATCCGCCTGCCTCTGCCTCCCAAGTGCTGGGATTAAAGGCGTGTGCCACTAACCGCCCGGTGATCACACATGTTTTTTAAAAGGAAAAAGTGCAGGGGCACACCTGTGATCCCAGCTGTAGGTGCGGAGACAGGAGGATCCTGAGGCCAGATGACTTGGAGCCTGTCCTGGAACTAGCTGTTGTAGACCAGGCTGGCCTCAAACTCACAGAGATCCACCTGCCTCTGCCTCCCAAGTGCTGGGATTAAAGGTGTGCACCACCACTGCCTGGCTCATTCTGCACATTTATTAATGAGATAAACAGAAGCCTGGTGTGTCGCACAACTGAACTCTGTCCTGAGGACATTGTATCAGGGAGAGCACTCTGAGAGTTAGGCAAGCCTGGGTTATAAGTGAGACCCTTTCACAAAAGACCAAAGGTAAACACATGCAGCTGCTGGCACCTCAACATTTTGGTCACTGGTGTCCTGGAGTCCACGTGGGTCTATGGCACCCTGGCCTTTGCCCCCAAGTCCATAGATTAAAGACAGATTAAAGGCGTGCGCCACCACCGCCCAGCATTGCTCTCCAAATTTACAATCTGTCAATCCCTGTTATTTTTCTCAAAATATCCCTGTTGTATTCTTAATCTAAGTAGAATTCGAACATGACATGACTTAGAATTTCCACTTTAGAAATGGCTTTCTATAAGTCAAGTTGCCTGTGTTAGAAAAGTTACAGTATAATTTATCATGTGCAATGTGGGATTAATAACTCATAATTTAGAGACTATAGGACTAAGAAACTATCTAAAATAACTGATAAAGAAACAATATTAGGATATTCTTTTTCCATATCTTGTTTATTTCAATGCAAACAGAAAATTCAAGTAAAAGCATGGGTTCCCAGGGCATACTTGGGGTGATACAAAGATGGAAATCAATGTGGGCCAGAAAAGTCCCAAGTGTCTTTGGGAAAAAACAGATGTGGATGTTTCAGGACGGAGTTGGGAGCATGAGGTGGGGTGTTAAAACCCAGCAGAGCCTGCTCACTGGCAGCATGGTGTCTAGCACCTGCCATCTATTCTCTTGATCCTCTTAGATATGTACTTTCTCAAGTCTGGCCTAGGCTAATCCAAATTCACATAAGTCTTCCAATTCCAACCACTGTAGAGGATTAGGAACTTAGTTAATGTTAGTCATATTAATCCTGTTAATCTTAGTCCTAGTTAATGTTAGAGGTGAAATCTGGGCAGTGTTTGCTCAGCTGGTGTTCTGTTGCAGAGGTAGAGATGAGACTGAGGTATTGGGTTTGCAGGGGAGGAAGGAAGGTGAAGGTCTTCGGTTAATTTACCTGTTTCCCCAGTCTGCTCAGCTGGTTTATTACAGTGAATGCCTGCTGGTGTTGAAGGCTGGGGTACTGGGATGCATTGGGGGAAGGGAAGGTTGGAGAGCTTTGTGATCCATTGGGGATGGGGTCAGAGAGGGAAGGGAGACAGCAGCAGGTGTTCTGCTACAAAGCTGGGCATGAGTCTGGGGAAATTGTATCTGGAGAACAGAAGGAGGTGTGGAGCCACCATCAGCCAACTTGATGGGAAGAACTAGGTCATTGTCACAGTCTGAACAAAGCAAAAACCAATGCCAACAGTGTAAATAGCTCAGTGTCCATTTATCTGAGATTCACAGTCTTCTGGGCTCCTCCAAGGGACTCTGGTCACTTCTCCAGCCCTGCCCTCTGCAGCACACACAGCCTGTCTTCTAGGCTCCAACTGCCTCTGCTCCACTACTGCTGTTCTCGGTGTCATCTCCTGGTACTGGTATCTCCACTCTGCTCAGGCTTCTTGCTGCAATTCCACCTTCACCAATAGCCTCTCCTGGCTTACTTCCTGGTGCTAAACCTCAGCTTCCCTGCATAACTCTGTTCAATCCTGAGCCTTCAGCTGCTACTAAGACTGCATCTTCACCAATGGCTTCTCACTGTGCCAAACCTCAGATGCCCTTCACGACTCCTTCATGCCTTCAAAACCAGTACCACCTGGATGACTCTTACACTCCTAAGTTCACCTGGCAGTGCAAGGTGCAACCTTGGCCACTGTGGTAGCGTGAAAGACAATAGCACCCTATTGGGAGCTGTGGTGTTGTTGGCATAGGTATGGCCTTTATGAAGCAAGTATGTCACTGTGGAGGCAAGCTTAGAGATGTGATATATACTCAGGCCTCGCTCAATGTGATACACAAACTGTTATCTTTCATAAATGCGGGTGACTTGAGGCCTCTGCTGGTCTCTTTGCAGGTGAGAGACAGACAATATTATCATTTGTAAAATGGGATGACCCACAGCCGGCCCCATGAGAGGCAACAGCAGGTCCCCTTGGCCCTTGGGAGACCACAGTGAGTGAAAGACAGATACACCATGCAGAGAAAGCTTGGGTATAGAGTTTATTTAGTGGGCTATGGAGGGAAAAGAGAGAAGGGGTGTGAGAAAGATTAGAGAGGGGAGACAGAAACTGCCTCTCCAAAAGAAGGGTGGACAGAGAAAGAGCAGGTTTGAGAGGAGGTCCTCTGCTTCAGCTGCTGAAGGAGAGACTGGAGTGGGTTGAGCTTGTCTCTTAAAGGGACAGGGTACCCAGGGGACAGGTCAGGGCAACAGATTACAACAGACCATTTCCTGATGCCTGCAACATGTGGAGGACTCTCTTCTATTTCTCCAGCGTCATGTCTGCCCTGCATGCTTTCG
The DNA here is from genome assembly GCA_004026605.1 of Ondatra zibethicus. Taxonomy (NCBI): domain Eukaryota; kingdom Metazoa; phylum Chordata; class Mammalia; order Rodentia; family Cricetidae; genus Ondatra; species Ondatra zibethicus. Next base: position 5,791 of record PVIU01029135.1, read on the forward strand.
TGTTTCCCACCATAGTGATAATAAACTAAATCTCTGAATTTTAAACCACCCAATTAAATGTTTTCCTTTATAAGAGTTGCCCTGGTCATAATGGCTCTTCACAGCAATAGAAACCCTAACTAAGACAGCCACCTCTGGAGCACAGCTTCTGTGTGCCGACTCTGACTAAACACTGCCCAGATTTTACCACAGTGATGCTTGTCTTTTCTTAATCATTGCAAATTTCTGAGCTCGAGCTGACCAGTATCAATTGTTCCAGTCAGTCAAAAGTTTTACTTCATTGGTTCTGGTTTCTTGTTCATCACGTTTGATTCTTTGGCTCCAGTGGACCAGACAGCACAGATTCTTCACACAAAAGGCCTGGTAGAATCGTTACTTCTTCTGAAATGTCACAAGCCAGACCTCCATCTTCTGCACTGCTCTCCATATTCTATCTTCCAGTTCTATCTCCTGCAGAACTGTTCACTTGAGCTCTCAATGTTCAATGGCTCTTTTAGTCCAAAGTTCCAAAGTCCTTTCCTGAAACAACATTGCCAGATTTGTAAGCAATACCCCATGATACTGGTACCAGCTTGTCTTATTTAGGTTTTTCTATTGCTGTGAGAAAGCACCTGACTAAAAAGGAAGTTTCAGAGGAAGGGGTTTATTTGGCTTACACTTTATTATCAATGTACATCAAAGGGAACCAGGTCAGGAACCTGGAGGCAGGAACTGATGCAGAGGCCATGGAGGAGTACTGCTTATTGACTTGCTCCCCATGGCTTGCTCAGCCTGCTTTCTATAGAATCCAGGACGACCAGCCCAGGGATGGAACTGCTCACAGTGGACTGGGCCCTCTTTGACAACCAGTAATTAAGAAAATGCCCTACTGATTTCCAAAGTGGTTGCACAAGTTTGCATTCCCACCAGAGGATGTGAGTGTTCCCCTTACTCCACATCCTCTCCAGCATAAGCTATCATTAGTGTTTTTGATCTTAGCCATTCTGACAGGTATAAGATGGTATCTCAGAGTTGTTTTGATTTGCATTTCCCTGATAGCTAAGGAAGCTGAACATGTCCATAAGTATCTTTTGGTCATTGAAATTCTTCTGTTGAGAATTCTCTGTTTAATTCAGTACTCCATTTTTTAATTGAGTTATTTAGAATTTTAATGTCTAATTTCTTGAGTTCTTTATATTTTTTGGAGGTCAGACATTTGTCTGATGTGGGGTTGGTGAAGATCTTTTCCCATTCAATAGACTGCCTTTTTGTCTTATTGACTGTGTCTTTTACTTTACAGAAACTTCTCAGTTTCAGAAGGTCCCATTTATTCATTGTTGCTTTTAGTGTCTGTACTACTGGGGTTATATTTAGGAAGTAGTCTTCTGTGCCCATGCATTGAAGGCTACTTTCCACTTTCTCATCTATCAGGTTCAGTGTGGTCAGATTTATATTGAGATCTTTAATCCATTTAGACTTGAGTTTTGTGTGTGGAGATAGATATGGATCTATTTTCATTCTTCTACATGTTGATATCCAGTTATGCCAGCACCATTTCTTGTTTGTAGTTTTAATTTTTTCCCCCATGATATTTATTGAGCTCTACATTTTTCTCTGCTCCCCTCCCTGCCACTCCCTTCCCTCCCTCAACCCTCCCCCAAGGTCCTCATGCTCCCAATTTATTCAGGAGATCTTGTCTTTTTATACTTTCTACTTTCCACGTAGATTAGATCTATGTAGGTCTCTCTTAGTGTCCGTATTGTTGTCTAAATTCTCTGGGATTGTGGTTTGTAAGATGGTTTTCTTTGCCTTATGTTTAAAAACCACCTATGAGTGAGTACATGTGATAATTGTCTTTCTGTGTCTGGGTTATCTCACTCAAAATAATGCTTTCTAGTTCCACCCATTTTCCTGCAAACTTTAGGCTGTCGTTATTTTTTTCTGCTATGTAGTACTCCATTGTGTAAATGTACCACATTTTTTTTTTATCCATTCTTCGATCGAGGGACATTTAGGTTGTTTCCAGTTTCTGGCTATGACAAATAAAGCTGCTATGAACATAGTTGAGCACATGTCCTTGTGGCACGATTGAGCATCTTTTGGATATATACCCAAAAGTGGTATTACTGGGTCTTGAGGAAGGTTGTTTCCTAATTTTCTGAGAAATCGCCACACTGACATCCATAAGGGTTGTACCAGCTTGCATTCCCACTAGCAATGCATAAGTGTTACCTTTTCTCCACAGCCTCTCTAGCATAAGTTGTCATCAGTGTTATTGATCTTGGCCATTCTTACATGTGTAAGATGGAATCTCAGAGTTGTTTTGATTTGCATTTCTCTGATGACTCAGGATGTTGAACATTTCCTTAAGTGTCTTTCAGCCATTTTAGATTCCTCTGTTGAGAGTTCTCTGTTTAGGTCTGTGCTCCATTTTTTATTGGATTATTTGTTCTTTTGATAACCAATTTCTTGAGTTCTTTGTACATTTTGGAGATCAGACCTCTGTCTGATGTGGGATTAGTGAATATCTTTTCCCATTCTGTAGGCTGGTGTTTTATCTTGCTGACCATGTCCTTTGCTTTACAGAAGCTTTTCAGTTTCAGGAGGTCCCATTTATTAATTGTTTCTCTCAGTGTCTGTGCTGCTGAGGTTCTATTTAAGAAGTGGTTCCCTGTGCCAATGTGTTCAAGCATACTTCCCACTTTCTCTTCTGTAAGGTCCAGTGTGGCTGACTTTATGTTGAGGTCTTTGATCCATTTGGACTTGAGTTTTGTACATGGTGATAGATAGGGGTCTACTTTCATTTGTCTACATGTTGATATCCAGTTATGCCAGCACCACTTGTTGAATATGCTTTCTTTTTTCCATTTGATATTTTTTTTTATCAAATATCAGGTGTTCAAAGATGTGTGGATTGATATCCGGGTCTTCTATTCGGTTCCATTGGTCCTCCTGTCTGTTCTTATGCCAGTACCAAGCTGTTTTCAGTACTGTACCTCTGTAGTATAGTTTGAAGTCAGGAATTGTGATGCTTCCAGATGTTCTTTTGTTGCCCAGGATTGTTTTGGCTATCCTGGGTTTTTTGTTTTTCCAAATGAAGTTGAGTATTTTCTTTCGAGGTCTTTGAAGAATTTTGTTGAGATTTTGATGGGCATTGCGTTGAATCTGTGCTAGCACCATTTCTTAAAGATGCTTTCTTCCATTGTATAATTTTAGCTTCTTTATCAAAAATCAGGTGTTCATGGGTGTATGGATTAATATCTGGGTCTTCAATTTGATTCCATTGGTCAATGTCTCTGTTTTTATGCCAATACCAAGCTGTTTTCATTACTATAGCTCTGTAATAGAGTTTGAAGTCAGGGATGGTAATGCCTCCGGAAGTTCCTTTATTGTATAGGATTGTTTTGGCTATCCTGGCTTTTTGGTTTTTCCATATGAAGTTGGTTATTGTTCTTTCGAGGTCTGTGAACAATTGTGTTGGGATTTTGATGGGGATTGCATTGAATCTATAGATTTGCTTTTGGTAGAATTGCCATTTTTACTATGTTGATCCTTCCTATCCAAGAGCATGAGAGACCTTTCCATTTTCTGGTATCTCTTACAATTTCTTTCTTCAAAGACTTAAAGTTCTTATCAAATAGGTCTTTCACTTCCTTTGTTAGTGTTACCCCCAAGATATTTTATGTTATTTGTAACTATAGTGGAAATCAGTATTGCAGTTTCTTAGAAAATTGGGAATCAACCTACCTCAGGATCCAGCAATACCACTCTTGGGAATATACCCAAAAGATGATCAGTCATACTACAAAACCATCTGTTAGACTATATTCATAACAGCATTATTTGTAATAGCTAGAACCTAGAAACAACCTAGATGCCCCTCAACGGAAGAATGGATAAAGAAAGTATGGTACATTTACACATTAGAATACTACTCAGCGGTAAAAAGCAATCACATCTTGAATTTTGCATGCAAATGGATGGCATTAGAAAACACTATCCTGAGTGAGGTAACCCATACCCAAAAAATCAATATGGTATGTATTCACTCATTAATGGATACTAGCTATAAGCAAAGGACATTGAGCCTATAGTTCATGATCCTAGAGAAGCTAAGTAATAAGGTGAACCCTAAGCAAAACATATATAGATCAACCTGGAAATTGGACACTGACAAGATCACCTGACAAAAGTGGGAGCATGGGCGCGCAGTGGAGGGGGCGGTAGAAGGAAGGGTAGAAGAGGAATAGGAGGAGAAAAGGGGAGGGTTGAGTAGAACTTGGGGGAATTGGATAGCTAGATGGAGGAAGGACAGATATGAGAGCAAGGAAAGAGATATCTTTGATTGAGGGAGTCTTACTGGGGTTAACAAGAAACCAGGAATCCACACAGATGACCCCAGCTAAGACCCTAAGCAATAGAGGAGAGGGTGTCTGAACTGGCCTTGACTTGCAGTCAGACTGATGAATACCTTAAATATCACCATAGAACCTTCGTCCAACAACAGATGGAAACAGAGACAGAGACCCACATCGGAGCACTGGACTGAGTTCCCAAGGTCCAGTTGAAGAGTAGAAGGAATGAGAATATGAGCAAAGAGGTCAAGATCATGAAGGGTTCATCCACTGAAACAGTCTACCTGAACTAATGGGAGCTCACCAACTCCACTGGACTGGGAAAGAACAAGCATAGGACCAAATTAGTCCCTCTGAATGTGGCTGACAGTTGTATGGCTGGGGTAGACTGAGGGGCCACTGTCAGTGGCACTGGGATTTATCTCTACTGCATGTACTGACTTTTTGGGATCCTGTTCTCTTTGGATGTATACCTTGCTCAGCCTACATGTAGTAGGGAGGGCCTTGAACTTTCCACAAAGCAAAGTGACTTACCCTCTTTTAGGATTAGAGGGTGGTGGGTTGGGAGGGTGTGTGGAAGGAATGTAAGGACGGAAGGGAGTGAGAATTTGGATTGATATTTTTTTAAAAATCTAATAAAAGACATTTAAAAAGTAGAAAATGCCCTACAGGCTTGCCTACAGCTCAATCATATTGAGGCATTTTCTCAGTTGATTTCCTCCTCTCAGATAACTTTAACTTATATCAAGTTGGCATAAAACTAGCCAACACACATTAGACTGCTTTTTAAAATTTTTGTTTTTGTTGTTTTGTTTTTCCGAGACAGAGTCTCACTATGTAACAGCTTTGACTGTCCTGGAACTCGCTCTGTAGACCAGGCTGGACTCAAACTCATGGAGATCCGCCGGCCTCTGCCTCCTGAGAGCTGGGATTAAAGATAAGCACCATAAGCCCCCTAGAGCAAGATTTTTGAATTTTTTAAAATATGCTTATGTGTTTTGCCTATATATATGTATATGTGTGTGTATACACACACACACACACACACACACAAATGTGGGCCACATGTGAGCAAGGTGTTCACTGAAGTCAGAAGAGTATATTGTCCTTTTTTTTTGTTGTTTTGGTTTTTCGAGACAGGGTTTCTCTGTGGCTTTGGAGCCTGTCCTGGAACTAGCTCTGTAGACCAGGCTGGTCTCAAACTCACAGAGATCTGCCTGCCTCTGCCTCCTGAGTGCTGGGATTAAAGGCATGCGCCACTACCGCCCTGCATGTCTTCTTGATTTGAAGATACAAATGGTTGTAAACCTCTGAGTGAGTGCTGTGAATTGATTGAGTTCCTCTGCAAAAACAACACATTATCGCCGAGCGGTGGTGGCGCACACCTTTAATCCCAGCACTTGGGAGGATCACTTGATCTCTGTGAGTTCAAGACCAGCCTGGTTTACAAGAGCTAGTTCCAGGACAGGCTCCAAAGCTAAGCACTTGGGAGGCAGAGGCAGGCGGATCTCTGTGAGTTCGAGGCCAGCCTGGTCTACAAGAGCTAGTTCCAGGACAGGCTCCAAAGCTACAGAGAAACCCTGTCTTGGGCTGGAGAGATGGCTCAGAGGTTAAGAGAACTGACTGCTGTTCCGGAGGTCCTGAGTTCAATTCCCAGCAACCACATGATGGCTCATACCCATCTGTAATGAGATCTGGTGCCCAGAACACTATATACATAATAAAAAAAAGTTAAAAAAAAAAAAGAAATTAACTCTTAAAAAAAAAGAAACCCTGTCTCAAAAAACAAAACAAAAAAAAATCAAAAAACAACCACATTATCTTAACTGTTGAGCTATATGTATACTCTAATTTTTTTTTATTCAACATTTCCTTTGCTAGTGCTTTTGAGAATTTTTTGTTCTGTCAGTCAGTAACTTATTAAAATTTCATTCACTCATAGGAATATATTAGTCTTAAAGTTTAAACTGGGCCACTCCAGTTTTCTGGAAGACAAGTGTAGAACTGGAATGAATGTTTAAGTCTTTGGAGGAATTCTGTTTGATCCTCTAAGTGCTTTCTATTCTTGTTTGTTTGTGACAGGGTCCTCACTATGTACCTCTGTCTTGGAAATCTCTACATAGACCAGGCTGGCCTCAAAATCTCAGAGAGTCTCCTATATCTGCCTCCTGAGTTTTGGAATTAAAGGTTTACACCACCATGTGCATCTTGTTCATTCTTTTTTAAGTTAGGATTTTTGATACAATTTTGCTGTTGTTTCCTCATCATGTTGTTTGCATGTCTCTCTGTGTATCTGCTAATAGTCATTTCCCTTGCAATTCTATAACCTATTCAGCGGGCATAGAAACGAGAGGCATGATCTTCCTTTTATATTTCTTTCTAAAACATCTTCGTGACTGCATTTGAAATCCTGTGACATGGAATAAGTGTATGGAGCATACAGAATCATGTAAATATATTCTCAATTTGCAATGCAGTCAGTCTCATCATTTCTATTATGCACATATATGGGACATTTTAGGATGCAGTGACCTATGAGGATGTGCATGTGAACTTCACTCATGAAGAGTGGGCTTTGCTGGATCCTTCCCAGAAGAGTCTCTACAAAGATGTGATGCTGGAAACCTACTGGAACCTCACTGCTGTAGGTAGGAATACTCGGGTTTTTTTTTTTTTTTGTCACTTTTTTACAATAAGGGGACAAGCATTTCTTGATTGTTGATGCTCTCCTGGGATTGAAGGAAGTATGTGGTGAATAAATCAGGCATGGTTCTCAGGTTCAACAAAGATAGTGACTTAAGCTGGGCAGTGGTGGCACACGCCTTTAATCCCCATACTCGGGAGGCAGAGACAGGTGGATCTCTGTGAGTTCAAGGCCAGCCTGGTCTACAAGAGCTAGTTCCAGGACAGGCTCCAAAGCTACAGAGAAACCCTGTCTCACAAAACAAACAAACAAAACAGACAGTGACTTAAATTTTGCATAGTTTCCTGTAATATATCATACATTTTCCGGTACTGTATTTTAGGCTACAAATGGGAAAACCAGAGTATTGAAGAATACTGTCAAAGTTCTAGAAGACATGAAAGGTAATTTTCATATGTAAACTGATATATATGTACTTCTGAAGAAATCTTAGTTTTCCCTAAAACTTTAAGAAAAGACAGCACTATAAATAAGCACAGCTTTATAATGATTATTAAATTCTCACAAACCAATGTACCTCAATGTCAGGTAGGTGATCTATGTTGCCAAGGCATTCCTCTAAGAAAGAAGACAATGAAACAATGTGTTAACACATGACACTTTTAATTATATTAATTATAGCCCCATAAGATCCATTTTGTAGAACTGTTTATCCTTTTTGTTTCATACCATGTAAGTATCATATAGGAATACCTTGATTAGGGGGATCAGTATCTGTCCAAGACCTTTTTTTATTAAGATTTATTTATTTACTATGTATACAGTGTTCTGCCTAAGTGTTCCCTGCAGGCCAAAAGAAGGCACCAGATCTTATTACAGTTGTGAACTACCATGTAGTTGCTGGGAAGTGAACTCAGGACCTCTGGAAGAGCAGCCAATGCTCTTAACCTCAGAGGCATCTCTCCAGCCCTGTCCAAGACCTTTTATATGCATATAGTCCATAGTAAAGCTAGTGTTGCCCATATACTTACAGAGACTTACCATAGTTTATTGAGAGGAACAGTTGATGAGAGTCAAGAAGGTTGTCATGGTGGAAAAACCTTAATCCTATAGTACATCTGTCTCTATGAGGAACAAACCTTAGGTTGTGTGAGTACAGTGTGAAAGCCTTTTGTCTGCTGTTCTATAGACAGCTGTCCCTCTGGGCATAAACCACTTGAAAATAAGAGATATGAAAAGAAGCAGTGTACCTCTCTCTTTCCTCCAACAGTTAGATATGTAGCAGGCCCCACTATGAGTAGATTTGGTGAATGTGATACAAATTTACAATTCATTGGTTTTCCAACTACACTGGGGATACATCAACAAACTCACACTGTAAAAAAAAAAAAAAAAAAAAAAAAAAAACCTTGTGAGTACAAGGAATGTGAGAATTCTTCTGTCTGCACTAGTTCACTTCGCACATGTAGTATGACTCACAGTATAGAAAAATGTTATGCATGCAGCCAGTGTGGTAAAATTCTTTGTTCTTCCAGTTCTGTTCTGAAAAAGCTCATATGGTAAAAGGAAATGATAAGTATAAACTATCTACTAAAGTCTTTAACCTTCACAGGTATCTTCAAACACACAAAGGAACCCATAATGAAGAGGATCACTGTGAATATAATCAACATGATAAAGACTTTAGATCTGATTCCTGTTTACAATTACACCAAAGAACTCATGTGGAAGTAGAACCCTATAAACTTAATCAGGGTAGAAAAGACTTTGCATATTTCACTAGTCTTCAATATCTTGAAAAAATTCATACTGGAGAGAAACCCTATAAATGTAATCAATGTGGTAAAGCCTTTATACATTTCAGTCATCTTCAAAACCATTACAGAATCCATACTGGAGAGAAACCCTATGAATGCAATCAATGTGGTAAAGCCTTTATACATTTCAGTCATCTTCAAAACCATTACAGAATCCATACTGGAGAGAAACCCTATGAATGCAATCAATGTGGTAAAGCCTTTGGAAGTCGCCAGTATCTTAAAATACATGGAAGAATTCATACTGGAGAGAAACCCTATGTATGTAATCGGTGTGGCAAAGCTTTTATGTATTTAAATAGTCACCGAAATCATGAAAAATCTCATACTGGGGAGAAACCCCATGTATGTAATCAATGTGGTAAAGCCTTTGCATGTCGCAGTGACCTTAAAACACATGAAAGAATTCATACTGGAGAGAAACCCTATGTATGTAATCAGTGTGGTAAAGCCTTTATAAGTCGCCATAAGCTTCAAATACATGAAAGTACTCATACAGGAGTAAAACCTTATGAATGTAATCAGTGTGATAAAGCCTTTGCACAACTCATTCATCTTCAAAACCATTTCAGAAACCATACTGGAGAGAAACCCTATGAATGCGGTCAGTGTGGTAAAGCCTTTGCAAATCGCGGTTCTCTTAAAACACATGAACGGATTCATACTGGAGACCAACCCTTTAAATGTAATCAGTGTGTGAAAGCCTTTCCACATTTCAGTCGTCTTCAAAACCATTATAAAATCCACACTGGAGAGAAACCCTATAAGTGCAGCCAATGTGATAAACCCTTTGCAAGTCGCAATTATCTTAAAATACATGAAAGAATTCATACTGGAGAAAAGCCCTATGTATGTGATCAGTGTGGTAAAGCCTTTGGATATTCCAATAGTCTTCGAAGTCATGTAAAAATTCACACTGGAGAGAAGCCCAATGAATGTAATCAATGTGGTAAAGCCTTTATAAGTCACCGTAGTCTTCAAATACATCGAAGAACTCATACAGCAGTGAAACCTTACAAATGTAATCAATGTGGTAAAGCCTTTACAAGACACAGAAACTTTCAAAAACATGCAAGGAGTCATACTGGAGAAAAACACTACATATAATTGCTGCACTGAAACTTTGAAGGTCAGTGTAATCTTCAAACACATCAAAGAAGTAATAGTAAAAAGAAATCCTACAAATGTCAATGTGATAATCTCTATATGTTACAGACTTCTTCACATTATTAAGAATTACTCCTGAAGAAAAACACCATGAATCTAGTAAATTCAGTAAAGCTTTGCACACCATGTACATTGTTTCCACTGAGCAGTCTCACTGGTGTTCAAATAGAATTAGTAGAACCATTCCATCAGTCAGATATTGGGCTTTTTTTTTCGAATTATAAATAAATTGTCATCTGTGGATAGAGGAGCACAGAATAGTTTGAATAATAAAACCTATTTGCAAATGAAAATGGTATTTGTCCTGCCATCCATTCTTTTGAATTCTGTTAATTTATTCTAAACACTAAATGTTGTAGGAGGCTGCTTGTTCGTTTCCTGGCAACCCAGACTCCTAAAATAACCTCACAAAAACTATTAATTAAATCACTGCTTGGCCCATTAGTTCCAGCTTCTTATTAGCTAGCTCTTACATATTAATTTAACCCATTTCTATTAATCTGTGTGTCACCACGAGGTCGTGGCCTACCAGCAAAGTTCTGTCAGGCGGGGGCTATATAACTTCTCTCTGACTCCACCTCCTTTCTCCCAGCATTCAATTTAGTTTTCCCTGTCTAGCTCTGCTCTACCCTATCACAGGCCCAAAACAGCTTCTTTATTAACCAATGGCATTGACAGCATACAGAGGAGAATCCCACATCACCTCCCCTTTTCTGTTTAAATAAAAAGAAAGGTTTTAACTTTAACACAGAAAAATTACATATAACAAAATCAAGCAAGGATTACAGTTACAATGTTTATATCTATTTTATCTTTTATCATAACTAAGGAAAACTATTATTATATATTCTTCGACTCCATCAAAGACTCCAGAAGGATATAATATTACCTAAGTAAAGGATGTACATTGTAAGCATCTTCCAAAGCTCTAGAATTGACGGAGACATCTCACTGCTTGGATAGTCACCTGAGAATGTTGAGCACCAAAGACATTCCACTTGGAGTTTGTTTTCTTCTTAGCAAAACTGGCCTTTGTGCAAGGAACTGCTCATGCATCGACCACTGACAACATGCACGATGTCTGGACAGGACAAGCAGTATACAAGAAAAATGACTGTCAAACCTTGACAAGACAGGGTAAAACGGTTTTGAAAGAAGTCCCGCCTCTGAAAATGATCTGTCAGTTACTCTAGGGCTTAGCCAAAGTTGGTTGCCAGGCAGCCAGTTTTCTGTCATTTGTTGCACATTTTGGAAGTTGCTTGATTGCACTTCCTGCTTACTCAAGTAATATTATTTCCCTTCTTGGGTCTTTGATGGAGATAGTTGTAGTTACTTTCCTCTCGTGACTTGGCCAAGTTATTTATAAGACTTAAACTCCTTAGGATAGGATAATTATTGAAACATTTATCACATGTTTCTTGCTTGATATTGTTTATAGTTGTTGTAATTCTAATTTTTATACCTGATATTTGTTCTTTTTGTATTAGGCTTAGAACTCTCTTATTTAAACTAAAGGGGAGGTGCTGTAGGAAATCCTACAGCCTTTAAGTTACCCACCCAGTTGGGCATGGCCTCTCATACTATAAATGTCTCTGGAAAGTGTGTGTTCTCTTGCTCTTCTGGCTGCTGGATTCAGCTCCTGTTCCCTGTTCACGTAGAGGACTGTGATCTGTGAGTCTATCCCTAAATAAATAACCTTTTATTATACTCAATTCTGGGCTAGTGTGGGATTTCTTTTTAGTGTCTATCTTCAACTAAAGGCTTGTTCCTAATACTTTTTCAGAAACACAAATGGCAGAGAATTGTCTCAGTGAGTAAATGTGGCAGAGAATTGTCTCAGTGGGTAAAGGTTGTTGCAGCTAAACCTGATGACCTGAATTCAGTCTCTGGGATATATACTTTACTCATGCCAGTGTTTGTGATTAATGTAGGGGAATGTGTTACGGCTGTAGAGTTGCAGAAGATATCCTGACTTATCAGGAAGCTCAGCTATACTTAGAGCCACAATAGTACAGGTCTGGAGCTTGGAACTGCAATAGGACAGCTCAGCTCTGGATGATAGAGCCACAATGGGACAGCTCTGGATGATAGAGCCACAATAGGACAGCTCCGGAGGGATAGAGCCGCAATAGGACAGCTCCGGAGGGATAGAGCCGCAATAGGACAGCTCCGGAGGGATAGAGTCACAATAGGACAGCTCTGGAGGGGTAGAGTCACAATAGGACAGCTGGGGGGGGTAGAG
>PVIU01029136.1:0-18012 GCA_004026605.1 Ondatra zibethicus
TCTTAAACAATATCTCTGGATCATACCTGCAGTTCTGCCACCTCTAACCCTGGTGTCTCACATGCCCCTTCAACAGATATAACTCCAATTTCATGTCTTCCTACTTTTATTACCCACTTAAGCAAATTATTTGTGACATGCAAATGTGGAGTCCTTAACTATTGAGTCATGGGCAGATCCTTATTGTAGTGTGCAGTGACTATTGCCGAGACTCATAACTGTTCAAAACATTGGCGATGACTGAATATTCATATCCGTAATGTACTTCTGTGGCAATCCTGCACCCAAGGCTCAAGAAATATGAATAGCTAGAATGCAAGAATGCATTTATCCATTTTGGTGAACATTCCATGTAAGCTTGAGAGTTATGTATATTCTTCTCTGGTGTGATGAAGCAATTAAAGGATGTCAGTGATATCTAATATATTGATGCTGATATCGAGCAGAAAAAAATCTTATTAACAGACTTTTGCCTGCAAACAAAATCTACCCATTTCTTAAAGAGACATGTTAAGATCTTCTAATGTAATAATCGATTTCTCTGTTCCTATTTGAAGTCCTAATAATTCTTTTCTTCTTTAATTTTTTATTTTACATACCAGTCCTAGTTCCTCCTCACTCCCCTTTCCCTGCTCCCCACCACTGCCCATTCCACAACTCATCCACTCCTCAGAGGATGTAAGGTCACCCTTGGGAAGTCAACACAGTCTGGCATACCAAGTTGAAAAATGACCAAGGCCGTCCCATGTGTATCAAGGTGTGGAAGTCCTTATAATTCTTACTTGATGCTCTATAGGTGAGCAAATACTCATATCAAATGATTTAGAGAATACAGCTCTTAATATTATTCAAGAGCCTTCTTTCTTCCTAGCACTTGCTTTGTTTTGCATTCTATAGTCTGATACACACATACTGTTAATATTAGCATGGTAAAACGTTCAAGCATCATTTTACTTTCAACTTTTCTGTGTTGTATATTTACATACACTTTTGTATACATGTGTACTTTGGTTATGCTTGTTGATTCATTCTGATAACCTATGCCATTTATTGGATCACACAGATTATGGACATGCAAGATCATTGTTGCTACAACTGGATTGGTTTCACTGATAAAATTGGATTAATTTCTGCTACATATGCTTCCATTTGCTCTTGGTTATCTCACCATCTATTTCTATTTATTTTATTTTCTGCTCTTATACTTTTGATATTTCAACTGAGCATTTATGAAACCCTGTTTTATTTCCCTTGAAAGTATCTAAACTTTGTTTATTTTTACTTATTATAATTAATGTTTGTCTTAAAGTTTATGTTCTTTGTTGGGCTCTACTCAGTGGCTTGTGCTACATGTATTCTACAAGGCATGAATTAGATACACTTTCAGTCAACACATCTACAAGGTCATTTTTAAATAACATTATGTCATTTCTCAGATATTTCCATTGGAGAAGCAAAAAAGCACTAATTTTTAAGCCACCAATAGCAAACCTTATTGTCTTGTTCCTCAGTTGATGGAAAATCTTGTTAAGGAGAACTTAGTTCTCTATCATAAAGAAAATGAGAAGCCTGGTTCAAATGTTTGGCTAATTTATTCAACCTGTGTTTATTGATATTGCTTAAGCGTTGGAGAGTTTTCATTATACAAGGACATGGTATTATAAAGGGGTTGGAGAGAATCATTATACCCTTTCAATGCCATTTAAGACATATTTTAAATTAGCGGATGATATTGAACATAAACTGAAATTCAACTGTGTATGTGTGGTGTAATGTCAGTAAACTAATGGCCTATAATTCAAATTCTTCCTAATATTGTTTTTGTAAGCAATGATTTATTGTAATAGAGCCAAACTCATTCATTGTAAATCTCTAAGTCTATAATTGCTGAATTGAGTCAATGTGAAAGAAAAATTATAGTTCAGAGAAATCACCTAAAATTTGCTATCTGACACTGTAGAGAGGAAGGTTTGCTGAACTCTGCTGCTTAGTAATTGTGACATAAATGATATTTGTGTATGTAAGGCATGTGTGTATGTGTGTGTGAGTGTATGTTTGTATGAAGTCCAAAGACTACATTAGATTGTAGATGTGAAGATATGAAAACTGTAATTTATGAGCTAGATGTAAGTTTCTGTGATGCAATATATGCTGAAATATGATTATACATTTCTGTGGAATACTCATAAGTAAGGTCTCCTTTTCATGCTGATCCTATGGCAAAGATTTACATACAAAATCTGTATAATATGTAGAGTGACCTGACATCTGAGACTTACAGCAGATTTTTGTTTTGATTAGGAGCAGAGATGAGCTAGCTAAGTTTGTTACATAGTATTCGCACAAGCAGTCAAGCCTCATGCTTTAGTTTGTGTAGTTCCAGAAATTTTTAAAATATGCTACATTAATCTCAATTTATCATATTGACACATTTTTGTTTTCATATTGAAGAAAGAATGTTCTGCATACTAGTGGATGTTATACCTCCAGATATCATTTTTAAAAATCTATATAACATCTGTAAGGTAATAAGAACAGTCCAATGAAAGTAACTTAAAGTTTATTTTATCTCTATATGTATATAATTAACCCAACTATTGCAAACATGGATTCACCTCATGCGTGGATGTAAGTGATCATATTATACATTATTATTATCATGATCAGTTATTTTGTTATGTTATTACATTATTACAGTTAAGTCAAGCAATCTTATTTAATGACGTTATTTAAAGTTACATAACCTAATTCCTTTTCTTTGAAACTTTTATCATTTCAGGTGATGCAGGTCTAAGGTTGCTGGAAGAAAGCAGACTGATAAAGCTCTCATGCTTATAAAGGGCAAATATCATGCTATTGCCAATACTAGGCTTAAGTGAACAATTTGTGATAGTATTTAAAAGGAGTATGGAAGGACAAGACATGTTAAAGAGGTGAGCATTCTGTTATTCAGAAGAGAAATCTATATGCAACTTAAAGGACAATAGAAGTCAATACTGATCAGAATTTCATTAAACAAATATAAATATTTTTTAAAGATGATTTTAAGTACACAATGATATAATTGTAGTTGTAAGAAAATATTCTCAAAAGTTATATATATATGAAGATATTGTTCAAGTATAATTTACTGAAGAAATATCTAAATTGTATTAGTTGATATTAATACTCAGTAGAACAAAATATCTATGGCCATGCAATATTGTTATTGTAAGTAACAAGGGTATTCTTAGGTATTCATAGTCCTATTTCTGACTATCCACGTGGTGAACATAAACCACACAGAGAAGATATAATAATGTTCTAGTCACAGTTTTTTTTTAAAAAAAACTCTTCAATGTTATATGTTTTAATTACATTATTTCCCTTTCTCATTCTTCAGATCCTCCCTACTTCCCTACTTCTTCATCTTTATTCTGTCTCTTTTCCAAAAGAAAAGCAAAAAATAAAAAAATAAAAAGCAATCAAACAATAAAGCCAGATAAGACAAAAAATACCAAACTAAAGCAAAACTGAAAAAAGCACATAAAAAATAGGCATTGATTTCTCTTCAGACTATATAAATCGTTTTTCTTCTACTACTCAAAGTTTTGATTAAACATTGGAGCATATTTGATAAAACATTTGTGTCAAGTTGTATTACTAATATGCATTTTCCTTAAAATGTGCATAAATATTCAATTACAATTTTTTTCCAATATGAAATTTTATACCATTTTAGAAGAATGCTAATAAACAAGGTATATTGACATAGATAAAAATGAATAAAGGAAACTTATAGACTAAAGTATCTAGGAAAGAGAAGCAAAGACTGTGTGCAGAATTATAAAATATATATCAGACAACAAAAATGCTTGCAAATGAGCCAAAATTGTAAATAGATGCTTCACAGTGTAAAAAATGATTCTCTTTCATAAGTTTCATGTCTTAACATATTTTTACATATTTCTGACATCAGTTTTACAAATGTAAAGGTCAATATTGTTGTGGTTACATAATAAATACTTTTGAAGTAAATAGTTCAAAGTTTACTCCTCTGTAAGAGTAAAACATATGTATGATAACCTTATATTGCAATTTGCAATATTTCTATCAAAAATTAAGTTTTAAATTTAGGCTTCAGTTTTAAGTTCCAATTGTTTTGTGTGAGGTTACATTTAATTTCATTGAGAAAGAAGTAGATAGCATTAGTGTTTCTCTTACCATAAAAAGCAATGTGTGATATGAGGCTAAGCATACTTCTGAATCATCCATCTATAGCAGACTGTGTAATCTACACATTGAAAGATGTCTATCATAGAGAATTTGAATATTTAAAACATTAGTTGCATGATATATATGACTTGCACAATGTGGCTGTATGATATTTTTAACATTAAACATACACCTATTTTCTGTTTGGGTGGGCTGTTGATTCATCCCAGGCCACACAGAACTGAAATAACTACACAGAAACTATATTAATTGCAATACTGTTTGGCAAATAGCTTAAGTGTATTCCCAGCTAACTCTTATATCTTAAAGTAATCTATTTCTATTATTTTATATTTTCCCATGAGGCTTGTGGTCTATTGACAAGGTTCCAGCTAGTAGCTTGCATCTTTCTCCTCTGGTGGCTCCATGACTTCTCCTTGATTCCACCTACTCTCCTCCTCTATCTTCTTAGAACTCCTGCCTTGCCCTTTTCTGCTAAGCCACTGGCAGAAACAGTTTTATTAATTAATCAATAAAAGCAACACATAGACAGAAGGACTTCCCACAACATTTCCCCTTTTCTGATTAAATAAAAAGGAAAGTTTAACTTTAACATAGTAAAATTATATATATATATATATATAAATCAGATATCAAGTAAGAATTACAGTTACAATATTTATATGTACTTTATCTTTTATCAAAACTAAGGAAACCTATACTTATAACTATCTATTTTCTGTTTGGGTAGGTACATCAAAGACCCCAGAAGGATATAATATTACTTAAGTTAACAGGAAGTGCATTGTAAGCAAGTTCCAAAACTCTAGAAATGACAGAGACATCTCGCTGCCTGGACAGTCAACAAAGTTCTTTTGTAACATGGGGCATGTAATATTCAGCCTACAGGCCCATATTGTCTGGCAGACTTTCCCATAAAGTAGGAAATTTCAAAGAGATTTCCCCCTATAATGGCAGTTTGTCAGTCCCTTTCTTCTGTGTCTTGAGGAATGTCTTACAGACTCTTCTTGAAACAGTAACCTTAAAGCACTTTTTCTCTGGAGCCTGCATATCCAGTTCAAACAGCATAACATCAAGCAGTTTCTTGCTGAGATAGCTAACCAACTCCACGAGGAGCCTCTTCAATGCCCATAATCCTCTTGAAGTAAATTGATGCTTCCAGGAGCCAATGTTTCTCATTGTCATGAAAAGTCCAAAGTTCTTAAAACATTTTAAATGCCATGTTCTGTAGGTTTTCCAATGGTTTGAAGAATACCTAGCTGTCATATATATATATATATATATATATATATATATATATATATGACAGCTAGGTATATATATATATATATATATCTGTACATCTAGAAAAACTAACATGACGACAAGCTTGATTATTATAGATGGTTACCTATTAGTCTGTATTTTTAATTATACATTATATTTTTAATGAGATGCACAAATATAATACCTTAATCAAGAGCAGAAATATACATAAGCAAAATTGACCTTAAAATTTTATCAATAAACCAAGATTCATACCAATGCAAATCTCTATAGCATATCCCCCATTAAATGTAAACAAACATTTTTAAACAACATTTGTGTGATTTGGGCATAGTTCTCTCCAAAGTGCTTCCTGCTCTTTGTTGGGCAAGTGATTTTGGGGCCTGTTCATGGTGATAATTTGGGGTCTCTTGGTTCATTAAAACACATTAGCCTGGAAAGATTCCATAGGTTCTCATCCTCTGTGGAAACAAAAGAAGAACCTCTTTTTCCAAAGTAACATATCCTTAGACCCAAATTTTGAAATCAAGACACCTTCAAAATATATATGTTGGCTTAGCTTATCATCCCACACAGTGAAATGTCTCTCTGTACATAGCTCCTTCACAGTCAAATAATTCAAAGAAAACACAATAATATACATAATCCAGATGCTTCCATCTTTATGTGGCTTATTTTTCTTTATTCCTATTAATTTTTCTACAAGTTTACTCTGTTTCTTTAAAGACTTTGTTTTATTTTTAAAAGAAACCATTTACCTTTTATAGGTCTCTATACTAATTTTCATTTGAATTTGTCTTTATTGTGTATCTATAATATTTTCTGACCAGGAATGCCTTTTTTTAATGTTAAGCAGGCGTGACTAGGACTAAGGCTGCTTTGCCTTTTGGCTCTGCCCAGTCCAACATGGCAGAGGCATGTTCATTGCCTCTGCAAGATATGCACACTGCCCCGGTTCCTATTGTGCAGGGGTCTATGTCACACCATTAAGCAAGTTGTATTACTCTGCTCACAAACCCCATTTAATGTTTGGTCTCTTGAAACAGCCAGAGTCCATCCTGGTAGCACTGCAGGTAGCTGCCATTTTTAAACTGTGTCAGTTTTTTTTTTTTTCTGGTACCACTGAATCAGGAAGTCCTCTCTTAAAGGAGCTGTTTCATGCCACCAGAAAACAGAGCACAAAGCTCTGTTTTTTTGTGTGTGTCTAGAATTCCTTCCCAAACTTTCTCAGGTTTTAAGTGGTTTTAATTGGCACATGTTGGTGCATGAATTTGTTAGATGAAGCAACTAGTTCATTTCCAGCTGCCCAAACTCAAAATAATCACATAGAAACTATACTAATGGCAATACTGTTTGCCCTATAGCTTAAGCACATTTCTGGCTAACTCATATCTTAAATTAATCCATTTATATTATTTTATATTTTAACATGAGGCTTGTGGCCTTCCAGCAAGGTTTGGCTAGCAGCTCACATCTTTCTCCTCTAGTAGCTCCATGGTTCCCTGACTCCAGCTACTCGCTCCTCCTCTATCTGCCTGGAACTCCTGCCTTGCCCTATTATGTTAAGCCACTGCCAGAAACAGCTTTATTCATTAGCAAAGAAAAGCAACACATAGACAGAATTCCTATACCAATTTTCTATTCGGTTTTCTTTATCAAAAAAGATGTTAGAAGGCAATTTGATACTATGCCCACTGAGCAAAGAAGCAGTAATAAATTCTCTACTGAAGCCTATGATCTCACTAGGCATGTCTTATTGGCCAGGTATATAGTACTACACATGGGTATTATGCTTAGTTATTGCCATAATACTTATGCCACCATTGCACCAATGGGCTTGTGTGGCCAGCTTGTTCTTATTATAATTTGCATTGTTCATAAGTAAGACCATTTGCTGTGAGACAATGGTTTTGTGAGCTGAAAAGATTTGTTACTCATAATGGTTTAATAAATTGTTGATTGGCCAGTAGCCTAGCAGGAAGTATAGGTGGGGTAACAAGACTAAGAGAATTCCTCGGAAAGGGAAAGACAGAGATGCAGTCATAAGCCAAATGCAGAGGAAGTATGATGATATTGCCTCAGTGAGGAAAGGTGCCAGCCACGTGGCTAAACATAGACAAGAATTATGAATTAATTTAAGTTTTAAGACCTAATTAATAATATGCCTAAGCTAAATGGCCAAGAAGTATATAATTAATATAAGCCTCTGTGTGTTTGGTTGGGATTGAATGGTGAGAGAGAGTCAGTCACCAGCCAGATGCAGTGAAAGCAAGATGAGAATGCAACACTGAGAAAGGTACCAAATCATGTGATAAACATAGACAAGAATTATGGTTGGGTGGTGGTGGTACATGCCTTTAATCCCAGCACTTGGAAAAAGAGGCAGGTGGATCTCTGAGAGTTTGAGATCAGCTTGGTCTACAACAGCTAGTCCCAGAACAGGCTTCAAAGCAACAGATAAACCCTGTGTTGAAAAACAAGCAAACAAACAAAAAATAAAAATAAAAAGAATTATAGGTTAATTTAAATTGTAAGAGCTAGTTAATGATAAGCCTGAACTAATAGGTCAAACAGTTGATAATTACTATAAGCCTCTGTGTAATTCTTTGGGAGAGAATAACTTAGGGACCAGGCAGAACAGAAACTTTCATCTACAATCATTGCTAACTATTCCTCCAGCAGTCTCCTTCCTAGCACCTTCTGTCACTATGATAACTAACCAACAAAGAAAGAGTCCAAATAGGTAACAACTTGATTTTTCCCATGACTAAGCCATTTCGTCTCTTCAGAAATAGGGCCATGCCATTAAGTCCTGGTGGGAAACAAAGAATGATAACCAATACTTTAGGAATTTCTGATGTCCTCCTGACCAATAAGCCAAAAGAAGGAACCCCACACCTAGCACTGGCTTTTTGTTTGGTAGCCTCTGAGATGAGCATCATTTCATTCTTCTCAATTTTCAATTTAGGGTAATTCATAGTAGAGGGCTCTCTCTCTCTCTCTCTCTCTCTCTCTCTCTCTCCCTCCTGTGTCCCTTTTGTATAGTGACATATTATTTGTATTTTCATAAATAAATCTTGCCTGAAGACCACAGGAAAATCTAAAACCATTGGAGGTCTGGAAATGGTGCATGCACTTTTAATCCCAGGATTTGGGAGACAGTGGTAATAAATCTCTGGGAGTTCAAGGTCCCCCTGGGCTACACAATATCAATGCAGAAGCAAATCCAGATGGCGGTGGCTCATACCTTTAATCTCAGTCCTAGGGAATCACACACATTTTCCAGCACTAGAAGGAATATAAAATGGGAGGAGAGAGAGACCTTAGTCTGCTTAGTTTGCTGTCACCCAGAGTTGGTAGATGTAAGACTTCTCTAGTGTTTTGGCTGTGTTGCTTTTCTGGTTTTTGGGTTAAGCCCCAGTTTATGTCTCTGGCTTTACATTATTCTTTCTCCACTCCTGGGTACATATGGTGTCAGGGGGCTTTATAATACTAAGCTCATGAAATAATAGGTTTTTATGTGACTTTTTCAAGTTATCCTTCTAGCCATGAATGTTCTTTTTCCTCCTATATTCTCATTCCTCTTCTCACTTAAACCTTCTCACCAGTATTCCATTGTCTCCCTTCATAACTCCTGCACTCTATTATCTCCTTCCATTAAGATTTTTTATCCTGTTCTCCCCACTTTGACTAGTACAGCTCTCATTCCTCATCAGAGAAGCTTCTTTTGCAGTTTTTATGCAGCTAATGAAACTTAACAATCGTTCAAAGTGCAAATAATAAATGACCATGAAATGATCAGTTGCAAATGGGACATAGGTACCATGTGTCCTCCACTCAAGAGTCAGGGACAATTAGAGAAGAGAACACAAAGACTTTCAAAATCAGAGGTGGTAGAAGGGTAACACTAAACAGTGTTTTTTGGACATGACAATATCAAGCTTTTTATAAACTCACAGCAGCTGTGATTGTTCACGCAACACCTATACACCATTAAGCCGGGCAACACTCCAGCATGGATTGTGGAGGCCCTCAAGAGGCCCCATGCATAAGGAACTATTGACAATGGGTGGATGTTGGTGATGAAATAATCAATCCTTCCTACAAGTATGCATTCTGCTTGCCTGCCCATGCCATGGTGGATGGACTTTCCTTACAAACAAATATCTATGGGTGGTATTAACTGAACTTAATGAACTATTACTAAAGCACCCAAGATGTTGGGAAAAAGACCTGGTGACGGTTGTGTGGGTTAAGTTGGATGGTCAAAGTGAGGGACAGTTATAAACAAATATGACATTCTCAAAAAATATTGTTTTAAAATGATATAAGATAGAATGTTACTCTCAGGAAAGGGGCTAGATTTTTTTCTGAAATATTAGTATATATGTTCTTATAATGTATAAAGTTTGAAATTACTAAAGCAATATACTGGGCTATTTATTGAGATTAACCTTTTCATAAATTGTGCACGTGTCTATATGCATTAATGTCTCTGCATACATAAATCATTGCACAGATTTAAACAAAACATTTATTTATGATATTATTTTAATAAATGGTAAATAAATTTCAGTAGATGAAGAAATACTATATTTATGCAGGAATATTCATTTTGTGCTTAGAAAAATTATGTACAGAGTGAATGCTATATTACTCTACACTGAAAATTTTATTATGAATTATGACAAGGTGACTCAGAAGTGTATAAGAATGGAAAAAAATAAAAGAATAGCCTAGAAAAGAATAAAATGTTCTTATTAGCATTATGAAGATGAGAATTGATCTTAAATTCTAGTGAAAGGTTTGCATTGATATTGTTACTGGATCTTGAATATAGATGGAGAGAATTGACTAAAAATTTCAGAGCAGAATTCTTATATTTGCAACTCTAACATTTTAGAAAGTGTCAAGGGAAGTGACACTAAAACATGATTGGAGGAAGAAAAATCCAAAGTCTGATATTACAAAAGTTATTATCCATTTCAAAGAAATTATTTATTCACAGACAAGCTGAAGTAGTTATGTGTGAAAAATAGTTAGTATATTGGTAAAAGCTATATAATAAAGTCATATTGGTGAGCCCTGAGCTGTCCTTTCTCATCATGCACCCACACAATACCGAGCACATCCACTTTTAACCAATCTTCTCCACGAGACAAAGTAATTAACCTTCAACATCCTTGAAATACAGCATAAGTGTTCAGTCTCATCTCTGCATTGCCTTCCTCACTGTTGATTATATATGTTTAATGTGATCCTATAGAGTTATATAAATTACTTTGGCCAAAAACTCCTATTATTCATAATAAATGATAAGGTTTGGGGAGAGGATGAGGAAAAGAAAATGGGGAAAGTATATTATAATAGACCAAAGTAAAAGAAATAAAATGAGTGAAATCCAAAAAAGGGAAAAAATGTCCTTTTTTTTGCTTTAGCACAGCTGTGGTGGCACTCAGAAGGCAGAAGCAGATGGATCTCTGTGAGTTCAAGGCCAGCCTGGCCTACAAGACCTGGTTCCAGGATAGCTAGAAGAGTTAAACAAAGAAACCATGTCTCATCCCCTCAAAAGATTATCTGCACAATGTGGTCCTTCATATTATTCCTCCTTATATTTAGAAGTTTCAAGATTGTCATTTAATCCTTTAACCTAGCTTCCTTACCAGTTTAGAACAGTCTATGTCAGTTAAATCCCCCAGATAGCTGCTAGAGTGGCAGAAAACATAATTAACATTAGTGGAATTCCATAAATAAAATTTATCTTCCGTAGGCAGAAAACATGAGTCCATTAATATAGCTCACAAAACGTTTCCTTTTTGAATCTGAATCTCCTGTCTCTTTTCTTTGCCTTTTTTTTTACTACAATGGAAAAGTCAAAGAAATAAACTGTATTGTTTTGTTCTGAACGTTCTTTTTTATGAATTTCTATACACTATATTTATACTATATATGCGGATGCAGAGCCTGTATCTGCCCCTTTTTCTTCCTTTGCCGTGGCTGCTTCTTTGTATTGTTGGATTGCTGGATTTGATCTCTGTCCACTGTTCAAGCAGAGAATTCTGATTTGTGAGTTTACCCCTAAATAAATATTTATTTCTCAATTCTAAGCTAGTGTGGGATTTCTTTTAAGTGTCCATTCATCACACACACACATACATGTACACACATTTTTTTTATTCTTTTAAGATAACTACTGAAAAACTTTACATTGAGTACATGGGTCAAATTATATATTTATTGGGATATGTTGGTCAAAATAGATAAAAATTTAAAAATTTAACATCAGAAAGACTATTAGGTATTAATAGAAAAATAAGCTCCTGGCTTTACACTAAATATTTGAAGTACTTATCTATAATTTAATTTTGTTTATTATGTCTGAACTGCTGTAAAGGATGATCAGTTGTGTATGTTTTGCTCAGAACAGAATCTGAAACTTAGTAGGTATTACAAATTAACTTAACAATCCTAAACATATTTTAATAAAATACCCGTTACAACACTTAAAGAGAATTACAATATTTGTTCTTGAAGGTCTTTTAGATTGTCAGTGGACTACAGTAAAGCTTAGCAAGATATGGCTGAGGAGGCTCATGGGCCAATCAATGGATAAGGATCATGACATTGATATAATAGGAAATGAAGGGCATTAAAATGATTAATAACTAACTGTTGAGGGAAGGGTATTAAAAATAAATGATAACATTAATTGAAATGCTCCAAATGTGATAAAGAAGGTGACCTAAAAGATCATATCCACAACTGGAGAAACAGAAATCAGACATTATCTAAATTTTCTAATATTCATCACCTTTTAGAAAATTTATTCCAATAAAATTCTCATCCTACAGACAGAGAAATGGACAATGAAAAGGAAAAAAAAACAAAAAAAAAACTTATTGAAGGTATCCATGGCTTGCTACATTAAAGTTTTTAGCCTGCATGGTGTTGTGAGTAGTTTAGAAGGGATTCATAGTAGAACTTTCCTTAAGACTGACTGATGCAAGGAAGCTCTTGATGTTGAGAACCAAAAGGCTTGTTGTTGTTGAAATGGGAATCTTAAATGTCATTCTCACAGGTTTGATCTTTATTTATTGAGTAATCGATCATGTTTAGTGGATTTCAGAGAAGTGTTATGAATATGTAAAGTATATTGGAAAAATAACTCATTGAGAAAAAGATATACTAGACAGTTATGAGGTATGGAGAAGAATACAGTTAGCATCTTTCAGGAAGAGAGTGTCAAGTATGGAAATGCCTCATCAGGGAACATGGGGCAATGTCTAAATGTTGGTTGTTGTATCAGGAGCAACATGACACCAGTACCTAGTATCAGTAGATAAAACCAGCTTTTTGAAGTTGATGTCTCTAAAGTTTTTACTTGCCTAGTTTCTATTCTCAGTTATATTAATAATACTATTATGATGGCTCATTTGCTGTCTCACCACAGGCTACAAAATTAGTCAAAACAATAGTTCATATTTCATTTAAGTAGCTGCAATTTCTAGCACATCTCTGATATGTAATAAATCACTAATAGGTGATTGCTGACCTGAATTGAATAAAGGTAATGAGATCCTAAATATGACAGTAGTTCTGAAAATACAAAATTAAATTATACATGAAATATGACATAGTGAGAATCAATTTAATTTTGCAACTGAGAATGATTATCAATGAGAACATACCATCAAAATATCTTACCAAAAGTAAAATAGAGAATATATTAAACATTTAAAAACATATCTTCAGAAACTGAGGTGATGATTTAATCAGTCAGCAAAATGTTTGCAGCATTATCATGAGAAACTGAGCTAGATCCCTAACATCAACAAAGAAAAGCAGGAGTGATACCTGATTTACTCAGTCAATAGAACACAAGACTCTTAGTCTTGAGATTCTATGTTTATGCCTTATTGTGCAGCTTGATATTTAAGGGATAGAGATATGCAACTATCCTTAATAGCATGTTCTGCTCTCAGAGGGAAACCAAGGTCATTTTCTGGAACTCAGGTTAGATGGTTCAGAATCACCAGTATTTTGGGCTTCAGGAAACCTGGTATCCTTTTCTGACATCTGTGGGCATGTGTGCACATACACTCATACACAAACACACATGCACACACTTAAAATTATCTAAAAAGATATGATAAACACAATAAGTAGATTACATTTGTAACCCCTAGAGTAGAAAGGTTCAGAGAGGACGGTGCTGTGAGCTTTCTTGAGTCTACAGGCTCTAGATTCAGAGAGACCTACCTGCCTTAAAAAACTAAGATGTAGTGTAATAGAGGAAAATGCTCAGTGTGGACAACTTTCCCCCCAGGGTACGTGTATACTATCATACTGTATTGTGTACTATCATAGAACTGACAGACACACAAAGCATATACCACATACACATATACAGATGAAAATTGGAACATAAAAAGTAAATTTTACTAGTATTTAAAGTATGTTTTCTATAGTAGTAAATAATATAATATTTTATATAATAATATACAATCATTTTTAAAGTTGATATTTTAAGACAACTTTATATTCAAATTTAAAATATTTTATTTACTGACTAGAAGAATGCCACACAAATTAGTCAATAGAAAGACAATAATAGCTACAAGTATGACCAGTGAAAAATGCTGTACCTGCTACAGTATGAAGCTACAGTAAAATATAAAAATTTTCCAGTGGGATTGTATACTACTAACATTATATATGTGTGTGTTATTATATTATGTATTATTTAAATATAATATTAATACATTAATATAATGTTAACGTTATAAATATATGATGATTCCCTGACAGTACTTATATAGTAATAAAGACACAAATCATGGAACTCTATAAGGAAGACTCTTTTGTTGTTGTTTACATCTGAAATAGTATTTTAGTTACTTTTAACCCCTCCCTTTCCTCTATTCAAAGTTTCCCATAGATCCTTCCACATTCTCCTTCAAATTGATGGCCTCTTTTTTGTTAACTGCATGTGTACATATATTTTTATATACACATACGTTCCTAAAGATAACCTGTTGATTTCATGTAATGTTACTTATATGTATGCTTTCATGGGTGATTCTTTGGCATTGGACAACCAATCAGTGCATGCATCCCTGGGACCTCCTCTCTTGCTGCACTTTTACTCAGTTGCCTGTAGTTCTTTGTGTAGGGCTGAGGCCTTATGGACTTTTGAAAGAAGAATATTCCCAATTGTAATCTTCCTTAACCACTGAGTCATCTTTCCAGGTTCATAAGCCTACAACTTTACAGGTTTCCAAATACATATAGAAAAGAGTTTAAGTGAAGTTACCTTATACTGGGGAATAATGTTTCTCTCTCTTGGAATAGATGATCAAATAAATTATCTGTTTCTTATAGAGTCTTCTCCAAACCTTACCTACTTGTTTCTTAACTAAATATCAACAATTTTCTTACTCTATAACTATTTTGGAGAGCAGTGTTTGTAAAAGATGTTAGGAACATTATCATAGTGTGTTGACCCAAAAACAGCGTGACATGGAAATGTGTTTTCTAAAGTGTTTGCCAAAGTACATCTCTAAATTTGTTCATTTACAGCAGGTATATAGCTGATCTTCACACTGAATGAATTTCATTCATTAAGAAGCTTAAGGTAGTCCATCTACATGGCCAGCACAATTGATCACATTAGCAATATAAATGCAAGCCCAGGCCTTTCTGTGTAAGCACATTTCAAGAGATTAAATTATCTTGTCTATTTTAAGATGCAAATATATTTACAGTTGAATTTGTGATAAAGGTCATAGTTTAGGCAACAAAACAGGAATATTGTAAGGAAGGCACATGTTTCATTGGTCCATGTTTACTGATGGGTAAGAAACAACCCACTAAGGCATCAGTTTTTAGTCACTAAACCTAGAAGGTAATATTATATTGAAAATGGCTCCTTCATATGTAAATTAATGAATAATTCAAAATGCTGATGAGTGCATTACTGTCTTAAGTAGAATTACAGCTGTTCTTGTAGTGTCAGAATTTCAGGAAGAGAAGGGCCTAACCAAAAGCCAAATTCAAAGATTTTAATTTGCCTTTATAATGTGTAGATGTCTCATTTGACAATGAATGCAATTGGCCATTTATTTTATAGTTTCTCCTACACTGTATTTTAGACAATATGCCATTGTGTGCTTAAGCTTTTACTATTCAATTATTCCAATAGTTAACTCTTAATGAGTTTTAAAGACATAGTGAAGTTGGTTAACATTAAAAATGTGGTGAGAATCCAATTTTGTTCATTATTATTTGAATTAATCTTTCATATAAGTTTATTCTTTTCACTTTACTGTTGTTTCTCTCTTTGATACTTTTATAGTTCTCTGGTTTTGTGCAACTAACTGCATCCTTTCCAGCATAAGCTATCAGTGGTGTTTTTGACCATGACCATTCTGACTAGCATAAGATGATACCTCAGAGTCATTTTCATTTGCATTTCCGTGACGGCTAAGGATGTTGAACAATTCCTTAAGTGTCTTTCATCCATTTGCAACTCTTCTGTTGAGAATTCTCCATTTAGATCTGTTCCCCATTTTTTGATTGGATTGTTTGATAATTTGATGTCTAGTTTCTTGAGCTCTTTATATATTTTGGAGATCAGTCCTCTATCTGATATGGAGTTGGTAAGATTTTTCACATTCTGTAGTCTACCATTTTGTCTTAGTAACTGTATTCTTTGCGTTACAGAAGCTTCTCAGTTTCATGAGGTCCCATTTATTAATTGTTGCTCTCAGTGTCTTTGTTACTGGTGTTATATTTAGGAAATGGTCTCCTGTGCCCATGCATTCAATGATACATCTCACTTTATCTTCTATGAGTTCCAGTGTGTCTGGATTTAAATTGACGTCTTTGATTGACTTGAATTTAAATATTGTGCACGGGAATATATATGGATCAATTTGCATTCTTCTACATACTGACAGCCAGTTATCAGCACCATTTGTTGAAGATGTTTTCTTTTTTTCCATTGCATGATCTTAGTTCTTTATCAAAAATCAGGTGTTCATAGGTTGGTGGATTAATATCAAAGTCTTTGATTCAATTCCATCGGTTCACCTGTCTGTTTCTATGCCAATCTCAAGCTGTTTTCATTACTGTAGCTCTGTAATAGAGCTTGATGTCAAGGATGGCAAAGCCATCCTTTTATTGTAGATGATTGTTTTCGTTATCCTGGGTTTTTTTGTTTCTTTGTTTTTCCATATGAAATTGAGTATTTTTCTTTTGAAGTCTTTGAAGAATTTTTCTAGGATTTTGATAGGGATAGGGAGAGAAAAGAAAAAGATATCTTGTTTGAGGGAGCCATTAAGGGGCTAGTGAGAAACATGGCATCATGACAGAGGATTCTGTCCTGCTCAGTCCCACAGTCATTCAGTCCCAAAGAAATGTACAGAGGTTTACATTAATTACAAACTGGTTGGCCTAGTAGCTCAGGTTTCTTATTAACCAGTAATTCTTTTCTGTGTTAGCCAGGTGACTTGGTACCTTTATTGCAGAGGCATCTTGCATTCTCTGTGTCTGGGTGAGGACTGCAGACTGAGCTTTCTTCTTCCCAGAACTCTCCTGTTCTCATTGTCCCTCCTCTACTTCCTGCCTAGCTACTAGATAATCAGCATTTCATTAGAATAATACAAGTGACAGGATAGAAAGCCATTGTCCTGCAGCAATGGCACTAGGGAATTTCCCAGGAATCCACAAGGATGACCTCAGTCAGGACTCTAAGTAACAGTGCTAAGAATGCCTAAGCTGACCTTCCCCTGTAATAAGATTGATGACTACCTTAATTGTTATCATAGAACCTTCATCTAGCCATTGATGAAGCAGAATCAGAGATCCACAGTGAAGCATTGAACTGAGCTTCCAGAAACCAGTTTAAGAGAGGGAGCAGTGAAAATATGAGCAAAGGGTTCCAGACCATGGTTGTGAAACCCAAAGAAACAACTGACCTGAGCTAGTGGGAGTTTACTGATTCTAAACTGATAGTGGAGGAACCTGCAAAGGATAAAACAAGGCCCCCTGAACGTGGGGGACAATTGGAGGCATAGGCAGTCTGTGGCGCTATTACTGGCAGTGGGACCAAGATTATCCCTAGTGCTTGAACTGGCATCTTAGAGCACATTCTCTTTGAAGGGGTACCTTGCTCAGCCTAGATAAGGGGGGTGGGGCTTGTTCCTGCCTCAAAGTCAGAATTTGTTGACTCCCCATGGGAAGCCTTACTTTTTCTGAGGAATGTATGAGGGTGGAGTAGGGGGGAAGGTTGGGGCAGGAGGAGGGGAGGGAGTGGGAAAGAAATATCTACGTAAAATGAGGAAAGATTGTATTAAAAAAGAAAGAAAAAAAGCTGATATAACTGAAACACCATTTGCTTCAAGATCTAGTACTACAAATAAAATCTATTAAATAGTATAAATGTATTGCTAATGACCATGAGACATAAACTGGAAAAACTAATACAGAATTTTCTATGAAGTTAAAATGTAGTTGCAAAGAATGTGAAAA
>PVIU01029137.1:0-17992 GCA_004026605.1 Ondatra zibethicus
TCTTTCAAGGAAGAAGGGGGAGGGAGGAGGGGTGGGGGGGGTAGTGGGAGGGGACCGGGAGAAGGGGAAGAAAGGAAAAAAAATTTTATTTCTTTAATTATGTTCTTGAATGGAAAAAATAAAACAAAACAATGTATGGAAAAAAAAAGAAAAAAAGAAAAACCGAAAAAAAAAAAAGGAACTGCCTTGAGCCTATATCAGATTCAGGCGGGTCAGAGCAGATCTAGGTGTGGAGAACTGAACTGAATGCTGAGAGGAAGAAGGGCAGAGTCAGAGAGAAGCCAAGGAACCACCGTTGGAGACAGATGTGCTGAAACTTTGCTGGTAGGCCACGACCTTGTAGTGGTGCACAAATTAATGGAAATGGGCTAAATTAATATGTAAGAGTTAGCCAATAAGAAGCTAAAGCTAATGGGCCAAGCAGTGATTTAATTAATACAGTTTCTGTGTGATTATTTCAGGTCTAAGCTAGCAGGGTGGCTAGAAACCAACAAGCGGCCTCCCCCTGCAGCAGAGCTGCCCAAAGAAAGCTTTCTAAACTGTCCAGCTACCTGAAGGGCCCTCAGAGAGCCTTAGACAGAGCTTCTGTGAGTTCTCCTTCAGATTTAAGTGAGCTTTGCCCAGAGGTAACTGCCTTTGAGTTACCATGTTCCCCTGAGTACCCCTCACCATGCTACTTAAAGCATGCCCAATGAACATACTGGTTTGCCAATCTGGCCCTCAGTGGAATCAATATTGTGGCTTGAGAACAGTTCCCTATCTGGAAGAGGATGATTGTTAACAAAGCTAAGGATACAAGGAGTTTTAAGAAAGACCATTGTTATTCTGCTGATATAACTTTGTTTCAGAATTTTAATAGACTGTGCATTACGTTTCAAATGCTGTGCTTACCATAGCATTACATGCTGATCAAAGCAAAAGATGTACTTCCTGTCTGCTCGTCTCACAGCCACATGTTAGGGGAAATAAAGACTGAGTGTACATTCTAGCATGCTCACACTGTCTTAGAGGAAAGTAATTAGAAATGCAGGAGCAAACTATGTTGCTCTTTCCTTTGTTTTATTAAAGAATCTTCCTAGGCATCTAGGTTTGTCTCAAACTTGCAATTCCCCTGCTCCAACTTACCCAGTGTTAAAATTACAGTTTTGTGCAATAAAACTTGGCCCTTAGTGTCTCTTTGAATATGTTTTTTTATAAGCTTCTCTTTGAATTTTTTGTCCTTATATATTAAAATTTTTCCTGCTTGCTTTTCTGTCATGCATATTGTTATATATTTCAGATTTCAATAAATTTTTAATTGTGTGTGCGTATGTCTGAAGACATAAATGTCAGCGCCCATGTAGGACAGAAGTGTTCACTGGGCCTCAGCTGGAGTTGTGAGCCATTGTAAGCAGAATGAAGTAGGTGCTGAACATTGAGCTCAGCTACCTTTCTAAAGCAGCACCTGCTTTTAACTACTGAGCCATCTCTCCAGCCATATTAGTCCATATTTTAAAAGTTCACTTTGATGTGTGCTTCTCCTACTTGTCAGGATTTCTTCTTATTTGCCCTGGAATATGTAGTTGCAACACATTTTAGTATCAGACTATAAACATGCTTGCTTATATCACTTAATCTTAATGGTCTTTGCAGAACTAACTTCTTTACAAGCCTGTGTTCCTCTCTCTCCAACCTGCTCTTAAACTACTAGATTTTTCATTAGACAATTTTGACAACATCCAAAATAATTACTTTTTTGAATTTACTACTCTGCTTAGTATAGTTCAACACTGGAAATGTAGGTTCCCAGATGCCCAAACCCAAATAATCGCAAAGAAACTATATTAATTAAATCAGTGTTTGGCCTATTAGCTCAAGCTTCTTATTAATTAACTCTTACATTTTAAATTAACTTATTTAAATTAATCTGTGTATATTACCAGGCTGTCATTTACTGGTAATGGTCCAGTGTCTCTCTCCTTCAGGAGTTACATGATATCACTCTGACTCTGCCTACTCTCTTTCTATATCTCTTCCAGCCAGGCTATATTCTTCCCTGCCATAGACAAAAGCAGCTTTATTCATTAACCAATAAAAGCAACACATATACAGAATAAGATCCCACATCTTGGAAATATTATTGTCTCAGTGAAACTGGAGGAGACAGGAATTGGCTGTTAAAACAGCCCATTTCTTTACCAGCTTGGATTAAAGTAGTTCTCAACTTTTTACACATAGTGCAAAGCAGAATGACATCATCATTCTAAATCTCTTTAATATTAACAAAATAATGAAGTTGACAGGGAATTTTATTTGCTTTCAGAGCCATTTTCTCAAGAGCATACAGGTGTGACCTCACAGATCCTTGGAGCTTCTGAGTTACCACAAACACAAAGATGAGGGTCATTGAGTCTTTATTAAATAGAAACCCAATAATAATTGTTGTGAATTGCATGGATCCAGATCTGGGCTCAATATCAGAGGCTGATCCAGCAACCAGGAAACATTGTGGAATCATTTGTATGACCAATAACTTTTGTTAATGGGATGTTTCAGTCAATCAGATAAGATCAGGTGCCAGGGTGAAATCTGAAATAGTCTATAAGGTGAATTCAGTGAGACAGGCCTTCCTAAGATTTAGTCTAGGGCAGGGGTGAATCGTTTTTCTGCTTCCCAAATGAAACTAAACTAAATTGTATGTTATTTACATTACTACATTGGTTCATTTTTATTCATTTGTTAATCCAAAATTAGTAAGTATACAAAAGTTAATATGTATTTTTATGTTCATATACATAATACATAACATATACTAATGAAGAGAAACATACAGTACAGGCCTATAAATATATAGTTAATGTATATTTAAATTCCTCTTTAAACAGAGAAATAATTTTGAATAGTTTAGTTTTGAGTTCCCATTAACTACAAAGTGAAATAGGCATAATGCTTCAGCATGTTTATAAGAAAACATTTGTAACAGGAAAATGAAAAGCTCTGAATTACAACATTATTAATGTATCACATTTCAGTTAGCAAAACTATCTCTGCTATTGTTGTTGTAGGAAATAGGCCCTTTTGTTATCCCTCCCGGCCGCTCAGCTAGCTTACACCTAAAGCAATCACACAGAAACTGTATTAATTAAAACAATGCTTGGCAATTTGCTCTAGCCTCCTATTGGCTAACTCTCATATCTTGATTTAACCCATTTCTATTAAATCTGTATTCACCACGAGGTCGTGGCTTACTGGGAAAGATTTAGCATGTCTGATCTGGCATCTCCATGGAGGCTCTCTTTCTCTCTGCTTTCTTTTTCCTAGAATTCAGTTTTCTCTTCTCCGCCTACCTTAATTCTGCCCTATCAAAAGGCCAAGGCAGTTTCTTTATTCAACCAATGAAAGCAACACATAGACAGAAGTACCTCCTACACCATTTCCCCTTTTCTGTTTAAACAAAAAAAGAAAGGCTTTCACTTTAACAAAGTAAAATTACATATAACAAAACAGTTTATCAAGCAAGAATTATAGTTTCAACATTTATATCTATTTTATCTTTTATCATAACAAAAGAAAACTATAACTATCTATTATTCAACTCCATCAAAGACTCCAGAGGGATATAATATTACCTAAGTAAACAAGAAATAAGCAACTTCCAAAACTCTAGAAATGACAGAGATATCTTACTGCTTGTACAGTCACCCAAAGTTCTTCTCTACCATTGGAACATCCATCTTCAGCCTACAGGCCCATAGTATCCAGCAGACATTTCTATGCAGCAGTAAATTTTAAACACAGTTCAATCACTTTTTTCTGTGTCCTGTAGAATGTCCCGCAAATTCTTTCAGGAAACAGGGACCCCAAAGGATCATCTCACCTTTAGGCAAGTTTAGCAGTCATCTCTCTGTGGGTTCTTTATGTCCAGTTTATGCATCAGTCCAGGCAAGAGCAGTTTCTTGTCCAAATTGCAAACCAACTCCATAAGGAGCCTCTTTGATGATAATCCCCAGAAAGTAGCTTGGTTCTGCCAGAAACAGGTGTGTCTTATTGTCATGAAAAGCCCTAAGTTATTAAAACATTTTAAAGGCCATATTCTGTAGTCTGTGAAATATATAAAGAATGCCTATCTGAAATACATCTATGCACATCTAGAAAAATCTAACTAACATGACTACAAACTTGACTATTAGCGATGATTATCCATTAACAACCTATATTTCCTAATTATATATTACATTTTTAAATGAACTACACAATCACAATAGCTTAATCAAGATCAGAAATACGTGTACATATAACAAAATTGACCTTAAATTTGTATTAATAAGTCAAGATTTATACCAATGTAAATTATTCGTACCTATATGATAGCCCCTTTAAATGTAAAGGAACATCTATAAAAATATTTGGGAATATGGGCACAGTTTTTTCTCTCCAAACTGCTTTGTGCTGTATGGGGGAGCTGTTATTCAGGTCTTTCATGGTATATACTGTGTGCTAGATTCATCTCAGTCAGCAGTTGGGTGAAGTAATTTTTTGAGGGTGTTTACAGTAACTTTCAGGAGAGTGTGGTCTATCACACCATATTGGTCTAGAAGCAATCCACAGGGTCTCATCTTCTGTGAAAACAAAAGAATCTCTTTTCCAAAGCATCATATCCTTAGACCCAAATTTTGAAGTTATAATACTTATATAATGTACATGGTAGATTAGCTTAGCAGCACATACAATGAAATTCTCTCTGTACTTAGCTCCTTCATAGTCAAAAAATTTAAAGAAAACACAATAATATACAGAATCCAGACTTTCTGTGAATTTTCCATTTTTACATGGCTTATTTTTACTCTATCACTTTACTCTGTCTCTTTAAAGACTTTACCCATTTTTAAAGCATTAACTTTATTTTATGTCTCTATAGTCTCTTTTTATTTTATTTCCCAAGCCTATGTGCATTTATCCAATATTGTGACCCATTTAGAGGTCGCTTTTGTCTGAATCAGTCTTATTGCATCATCTGTAATTCTCTACTGTCTTAAAGAGCATCTGAAAATGCTAATCAGCTTGGTTGCACCTGCTCTGGATGTTGGCTCCACCTCTCTCCAATTTCAAAATGGTGGATTTACCATTTCTGCTAGCTCTGGGGCCACCACGCAGGAGCTGTGCTTAACTCTGAGAATGAGTATGCAGCACATAAATTCTTTTTATCTGTGTTACAGCTAAATTTGCTATGCAGAGCATTTGCATAGCCTGGAAACATCTCTGTATATGGTGGCAGGAATCTGCCATGCTCTCCTGCCTGTGCATACCTAGTAGACCTGATCCTATCACCTGCCCAGGCAGGGAGCGCTGAGCCACTAGCATGATCTCATATAATTTCCTCCCAACCCCGACTGGGCACAGAAACAGCGGGAACCACAAATGTTCCATAGCTGGCGTTGTTTTGTTATTGATAGTGGTAGTGTGTGATAAAAGGTACACATATAAATATAAGTCTTATAAATATAACCACCAGATGTTCAGAGGTAGTAAAGTGATTGAAAAAGTTGTTACCTACCTTTCAAGCCCTTCACCTAAGAATTACTTATGGATGAGAGTGAGAGATTATTCTGGAAAGTGAAATAAGCTGGGGAGGAGTACACAAGTACCATGCTTTTCCTTATAAATGAATCCTAAATATTAATTCACAGAAGTTTAGGAAAAAATATTGGTTTTCAAAAGTTGGAACAGATATGTGGAATATATCATTGATACCTCCCAAGTTACCATGTATAAAGCAGAAAATTCAGGGGTATCATTTACAGAACAGTGTTTAAAGAAAACAGTGTTTCATGTGTTGTAAAACATAGAAAGTATGCTTTGAAATATATTTTGATGCATGAGAGTTTGAGCTGATAGAAATATTTCTTCAGACTTAAACACAAACAGTGAATACTTGTCCCCAAACATCACATGTGTCTTATAAATATGAACATTGTGTATATTTGTGTATCAGTCACAGTGATATAACTATATGAACTAAAACACAGTCAAAGCTTTAACTGATCAATCTTGAGTTGAAAGTGAAATAGTACCCTACTACCCTGAGCTTTCCTCATGTTTCTGATTATACTTTTGGAGTCTGTTGTAGATGTTTAAAAATATGTAGCCAATGCTATAAATATATTATATATATATATATTATATATTAATAAAATGTGATACTGATTTTATTTTGTGGAACCTATTCTGAAGATTACTGTTTATAGATTAACATTATGAATCTGGTCTCAAACTCATCAGGTATATTTTACTGCAGTATTTAAATGTGACTTTTCTGTGTTACTTTAATGTTTTAAAATTTTCTTATTATTCTTTGGTAATTCTGGGACAAAGAGGACAATCCTAAAGAATACCCCTTACAGCTATTGTCACTTACTCTAGCCTTACATCTCTTCTGTTGGAGGAGGGAGAGGTGCTGCTTGTTGGTTCCCAGCCACTTAGCTTCAAAATAATCACACAGAATCTGTATTAATTTCATCACTGCTTGGCCCATTAGCTCTAGCTTCTTATTGGCTAACTTTTGCATATTAATTTAACCCATCTCCATTAATCTGTGTATTGCCACGTGGTTGTGGCTTACGGGCTAAAGTTTTAGCATGTCTGATTCTCACAGAGATTCCATGTCATATCTCTAACTCCTCCTTCACCCTCCCATGCTATTGGACCAGCCAGTTCTTTATTAATTAACCAATAAAAGCAACACATAGACATAAGGGACTCCCACAACATTTCCACTTTTCTGTTTAAACAAAAAGGAAGACTTTAATTTTAACATAATAAAAGTACATATAACAAAACAGGTATCAAATAAAAATTAGTTACAATATTTATATCTACTTTATCTTTTATCATAATTAAGGAAAACTATAACTATAAATTCTTCAGCTCCATCAAAGACTCCAGAAGGATATAATATTACCTAAGTAAACAGGAAGTGCATTGTAAACAACTTCCAACACTCTAGAATTGACAGAGACATCTTGCTGCCTGGACAGTCACTCAAAGTTTTTCCGTACTGTTGGGGCATCCATCTTCAGCCTTCAGGCCTATAGTATCCAGTAGACTTATTCATGAAGCAGGAAATTTCAAAGAGAGTTACACCTATATTGGCAGTTTGTCAGACACTTTCTTCTGTGTCCTGCAGAATGTCTAGCAGACTCTTTCAAGAAGCAGGAATCCTGAAGGAATGACTCACCTTTTGGCATGTTCAGCAGTCATTTCTCTGTGGGTCCTGCATGTCCAGTTAAGCAGTCTAGGCAAGAGCAGTTTCTTGCCCAAATGGCTAGCAAACTCCATAAGGAGCCTCTTCAATGCCCATCTTCCACTTTAAGTAATTGGTGCTGCCAGGAGCAAACGTGTCTCATTGTCATGAAAAGTCCTAAATTCTTAAAACATTTTGAATGCCATATTCTGTAGTATTTGAAAGGTTTGAAGAATACCTACCTATCTGAAATATATCTCTGTACATCTAGAAAATCAAACTAACATGACTACAAGCTTGACTATTATAGATTACTCTCTATTTAACTATATTTCTTAATAATACATTACATTTTTAAATTAACTAAACAAACACAATACCTTAGTCAAGAGCAGAAATATACGTATAAGAAAATTGACTTTAAAATTTGTACCAATAAACCAAGATCCATATCAATGCAAATTTTTATAGCATATCCCCTTTTCAATGAAAATAATTATTTATAAACTATATTTGGGAATATGGGTATAGTTTCTCCAAACTGTTTTCTGCTGTTTATTGGGTGAAGTATTTTCTTTGTTGGGGTGTTCACAGCAACGTTTCGGGTGGTCTTGTTCCATGAAACCATACTGTTCTGCGAGCAATCCACAGATTCCATTTACTGCCTCTGAGAACCATACCCACAGCCTCATTCTCTAGCAAACAGCCAGTCAATACTGCCATTAAGCAAGCTGCAGCAGTCTGCTCACAAACTCCATTCAAATGCTTGGTTTCCTAAAAGAGTCAAGAGTCCATGGCCAGGAAGCTGCCTTTTTGAAATTGCCTGGCTGCTACTGCTGAATCAGTAAGACCTCTCTTGAAGGAGCTGCAGCATGCTGCCTCAAGCAGAGCCCATTTGGGGAATAATGTGGCTAAACTTTGTTTTTTAGTGTCGGGAATTCTTTTACAAGCCCTCTCAAGTTTTACATGGATTTAGTCCACCATGTTGGGCTCCAATCTGTTGGAGGAGGGAGAGAGCTGCTTGTCGGTGCCTGGCTGCATAGCCCCAAAATAATCACACAGAAGCCAGATTAATTAAATCACTGCTTGGCCCATTAGCTTTACCTTCTTATTGGCTAACTCTTACATATTAATTTAACCCATCTTCATTAATCTGTGTATTGCCATGTGGCTGTGGCTTACTGGCTAAAGGTTTGGCGGCAGCTCCACGGTGTCTCTCTAACTCTGCCTTCCTCCTCCAATGCTATAGGCCAATTCAGTTCTTTTTCCATTAACCAATAAAAGCAACACATAGACAGATGGGCCTCCCACAGCACTCTTTCTCACTGTGGATGATTCTCTTTAACCATTTATTAGAATTATTGTTATTGTAATTTTTTCTCTTTC
Source organism: Ondatra zibethicus (assembly GCA_004026605.1). NCBI lineage: Eukaryota > Metazoa > Chordata > Mammalia > Rodentia > Cricetidae > Ondatra > Ondatra zibethicus. The sequence continues at coordinate 8,606 of PVIU01029137.1, forward strand.
TTGTGTTGTTCAAATCATACCTTTTCATTTTCCTGTTATTTCTTTAGATAATATTGCCAAAATAGGTAGGAAAAAAAGTTTTCTTCCACTTTTATTTTTGTTTTAATTACAAATATTCCATCTACATGGCTATTGCTCAACCTACTAAAACTGATTAATCATATGTGAAATTTTCTTCATAAGATCATGACTATGGGCTGGAGACATGGCTCAGTGGTTAAGAGCACTGGTTGCTCTTCCAGAGGTCCTGAGTTCCATTCCCAGCAACCACATGGTGGCTCACAACCGTCTGTAATGAGATCTGGCGCCCTCTTCCTGCATGCAGGCATACATAGAGGCAGAATGTTGTATACATAATAAATAAATAAATAAATCTTAAAAAAAGATCATGACTATATGAACTGAGGAGAGGTAAAATTGCCTGACACCAAGTCTTGTTACCAGAATCAGATTCATGAGAATCACACACTGCAAGGAGAGATCTCACTCCCACAAGTTATTCTGTGACCATCATACAAGCCTTGTTGTATGTGCACTCATGTATATGAACACGCACTTGACCACTACATGAACATACACCATACCACACTATACACCATATACACACACATGCCACAGTACATCATACATATACCACACACACACATATACAACATAACCCACTACAGCATACCACTACACACCACACCATACCACTACACATACACATTATACATGCTACAACATAATGCATTATATTTTGATGCAAGGTTTGCCTGTAATATGAATTAATAACCTTAATATTACAGCAATATAAAACTCATTACTCAACTTTGGTTTCTGTTTCTACAAGTCCTTGTCTTGTAGGTCATTCTCAGCAAGGCTATGAATTATGAGGTGTGGGAATTTTGCACTACTGTGCTGACCTAGCAAGCTAGTTTCCTTGTTGTTCTTTCCTAGTTGCCTTGGAGACTGATGATGAACAGTGTATTAATACAGAGCAAACAGAAGGAGCTTCATTATTGCAACTATCTTCCTGTCTCAAATCTTGGAATAAGCAAGAGTAGTCAGGTTTTATCTCTAACTGGTTGTATTTCAGAGTAAATATCTTGACATATATGCTGTATTTCATAATAGGTAAGAACGTTAATGCTTTCTTTATTCTACTCACTCTGCTGAATAAAAATGATTTAAAGAACAATGTTAAACAATAAAATGAACAATATAGGTTTTTGATGGTGCATATCAGTAGGCTTCATATTCATTTATCTAAATATTCATAGTTCAGAAAAAAGAATATAGTTAAATAGGCACTGATTAGAATTTTGATTAACCCTGGTAATATTTTCTAAAACTTATTTTTACTGCTAACTTACTATTTCTAGGCCTTAAATTTAAGATGTGAGAATTTATAAAGACAGATCTCCTTAAAGTATGAAAGATTAAATATATTAAAGTACCTGTGATCTTACTCAGTTGTGTGCCTGGAAAGCAGGTACTCAACTGGTATTACAAGTAGGGTAAATGTTGCTTCCACAACTGCTCCAGTTTCTAACTCCTGTGAACTCTTCAATTTTGTTAAACTGGTTAAGCATATTTTATGTTGTTAAAAGAAGTTGTTGATACTGTACTGTTCTGGTTGATATTCAGTATTCATGAAAAGAAGTGGATATTAGCTATGATAAAGCATACCCATGTTTTATTTAGTGAGATTTGTTGGTTTTTCATTTCTTATGACATTTATAGCTGCTATACTTTTACCAAAAAAGCTATTTCTCAAATTTTCTAATGCAAAAATCACTTAAATAAACAATTAGGAAAATACAGTTGAAACATAATCATCACATTTGAATAAACCTTAGATATCAAAATTCATTTAAATTATATTATCTAAGTCTAATTTATATAGATAAAACAATCATCATATAGCCAGATTTACAGAATTAAATACACCTTATCTTTGTTTTTATAAAAGACTTTTTATTTTTATGTTTTGAATTATGCAGTGTCCATGAAGACAAGTAGATGGCATTGGGTTCCAGGAGCTGAGATTACAGGCAGAATTGATCCTGATGATAAGTAGACTGGGACTAAATTTGGGTCCTGCTGCCTTCTTAATTGTCGAGCCTTTTGTCCTTCTGTTCAGTCCTCAAGACTACTCTTTTTCTTAAATGTTTTCCTAAGCACCAACTTTCATCATTTAATAAGAATCATAGGTAAAACCAAGCTCCCAGTTGTAGGAGGGGCTTCCCCTTAATTACAAATTACAAAAAGAAGTAACAGGTACCCAGTCTCATACCAAACTCAGCACACTCTTTTTGGGTAATACTCTCTTTTCATAATCAAGAATTATTATGATTAACATAATTATTGTATGGATTACAAAAATCTGTATTTATGGGATAATCTAGGATAACTAATTTGTTTAGGAATCAGCTGGAGATTGAGTTCTTGAAAAGCTGCCACATCTACTGACTTAGTAGGGAGTTACTAGAGTTGTCCTCTGCCCTGGGTGGTTGTCTCTTCTACCTTTTTTTTTTCTCAAAAAAGTACTGTCTTAAAACTATATAATAACCTATTTCTGTGGCTTAATTTGGAGAGAAAATACTTTATTATCTATGTGTAACAATTTAGAGAAGAACCACAATGAAACAAAACAAAGACCAGAAAATCAAATGCTTCATGAGTAGTCACAGTAGAGTTCTGACCTCATTAAGAATTCCACATATATTAGTTTAAAAACATGCTTGATTTTAGTCAGTGACAAAATGAGAGAAAAAATAAAACCAAGTGCAGGACAGGTATGTAGGAAGCACAGGTAAATTCCAGAGTCACAGAGTGGCCATATGCTATAGTTTCAGTACAAATCTCTATGCCAATTCACACTGTGAAGCCAGATTCATTTAAAGAATAAATATCAATAACTAGCTTCTCCAACCTTGGCTGATTTTCTTCACAATAAATGATTTAAATTTTAAAAGAAAATTACTTATAAGTAGTTATCAAGATGACATGGTCTGGGAAATTTATTTTGATTACAATTCTAGGTAATGTAGAAATTCAGAGATACAGTAACAATCATGGAGCCTAACAATAAGATTTTAGAAGAAATTACTCAACTTGTCCCAAGTAAAGTTTTAGTTTCTTTTTGATTCCTATGGTTCTAAATACCAACCCTAAAAATACAAGCACTTTAACCAAGCATTCTATATCTGAACCAGAAAAACAGAGGTCAGGAATAACTTTTTAACCCAAGGAAATTGTAGTTGACTTAGAAATACACTGTCACACCCTCTGTGGTACTCCATCTGTGTGTTCCTTTGCCACTGGCAATGCATAGGGTTTTGTATCTCTCATGACCCTTCCTCCAAGCACTACCTCATAGTCCTTTTTCCCATTTTCTTCCAGGTACTCCATCTCCTCACACACGTAATTTTCTATATTTGATTAGACGTAGCAATTTTACAAATTCCATATCAAATTGATTACCTATTATTGTATAGATTTATGGTGATATCTTGTTTATACAAATAAAGCTTGCCTGAAGATCAGATGGTACAGCTAGCCACTAGCCAACCATAGAAGTCTGGAGATCTGTATGGACAGAAAGTGAAATGGATAAGTGGAGAAAGGAATATAAGGCAGCAAAAGACATGAAGTTAGTCCATTTTTAGCTGAGGAGTTAGTAAGTTAAGAGTTGGTTGTGGCTTTCTCCTTTGTCTCTCTGATCTTTTAGCACTTACTCCGATGTCTTGCTTTGGGTTTTTATTATTAAGAGCATGTAGAACTCATGAAACATAGATTCAAAATTTTTTGCAACCTTTATAGCTGTGATATAGAAGTGGAGTGTAAAGGACTTAAGTAGTTTTCTTTAAGATCAATGCCCTTATCTCATTTGAACTCACTGTAATGCAAGCAGACCTCAAAAGGTGGTAGTTAAGAGTGTTTATTGTGGATTAAGTGTAGTGATTTGAACATTGTATTGCTAAAGGCTTGTTAAAGGCTTGTTTTCAGCTGCATATATACTTCACATGCCAAATATTAAATTATTGACATTCTCATTTTATTCATAACAATAGCTTTTCATAAATTTGGGTAACCAATTTAATATATTGAAGTCTTATGAGTAAATAAGTAACAACAATATTAGCCTTAAATAATTGTGACTTTTTCTAATGAGTTAATAGGATTGTGGGCAGGATAATTTTTTACTTCTATTTATAATTTTATATAATATGTTTAAGCCAGTGTCTCTGTAATGCTCACACTCCAATGGAACATGTAATGATTAATCTTGATTGCCTATTTAATGAGGATTTAGAATCACCACAGACACTAAGTTCTGGACAAATCTAGGTAGTGAAATGGAAGGACCAAGTCTTCCATTGGTGGCCCCATTCTGTTACAGTGTTCTAGAATGAATAAAAATGGCAAGTAAAATGAATGCCAGAGTTCATCACTGCTTCTTCAGAGTGGATTCAATGTGGGAAATTGCCTCAAGCTTCTGCCAGCATGACTTCTCAACTAGGATAGATTTTATCACTGGACTGTGAGCCAAAAAAAAAAAAAAACAACCCAACCTCCATTAATTTTAGGTAGCAAATATATGATACATACAAGTTTAATGAAAGACAACTTAACAAAAATATACTTTAAAAATTTTCAGAAAGACAAAGAGAAACAGAAAGACATAGAAGACTATCCCAACCCTTACACAAATGACTAAGGCAAGGCCACCCTGTCCTAATTTCATTTTGTGGCTTCCACCCTTAACAGCCACATTTCCCTTGACAACTCTCTGGGACTGTCCCTGATCTTGATCTTAGTTCCTATGTATAATGTAGTATCTGGAAAATACTTCTGAGCTTGACAAAGAAAGCAGATGTTACTAGTTTGTCCAAAATCCTTCTCTAATATAACCTTCCTCCCCTGCTTTGAGTACTGATGTAATTGCAGATATGTCATTAAAAGAACTGAATACCCTAACTTGAGAACCAAGAGACTTTTCAGAAGCATGGCTCCATTTTTGATCTGACTATTAATAAAACAACTCAAATTTTAATTGGATTGATCAACATGGTTTAAAATAACTATCTCATGGTTTACAATAACTATCTCAATCATTCAATAATTAATCCTAGGCTTAAAGAATCAATGGAAGGGTATATTTGTGAAATTCAAAAGGATCGTATTCATGAGTAGGGTCCTCTGGCAAGAGCTATGCCCTTTGAAAAACAGTCAAAATGTTAAGGAAATTTAGGGGAACACATAGCTGTACTTACACATAACCTGCTTTCTTCTCTTCTACTCATGCTTGTCATCTGTTAAACAGACTGGGGTTGGGCAGGAGGGGGAAATTCTACTGCTGTCGTATGTACATAATGTTCTATCATATTACACAACAAGGCAGAAGGGGCTAGAAGCAAATAAAATAAACAGCATTCTGCAAATCTTTTTTCCTCCTTTCCTACCTTCCTTCATTTCTTCCTTCCTCTTTCCCTTCCTCCCTCTCTTCCTTCCCTCCTTTTTCTATTATTTTCTGCCCCTCTTTCCCTCCCTCCTTCATTCCTTTACTCCCACCTCCTTCCCTCTCTTCTTTTCCCCTTCCCTCCCTTCTTTCTTTCCTTTTCTCTCCTTCTCCTTCTCTTCTTTCTTCTCACCCCATCCCTTTGATAACTCTTGAAAGTTTTCATGTTGTAATATTGACATATTGCATTCTTGTATGTCTGACTTCTGACTTTCTAAACAGATTTTTAATATACCAATCTTTGTTGTACATCTCTCTTCTTTTTTATCTTTCTTTTTATTTATTCTTTTGTTTCACATCATGTATCTCCATCCTACTCATTTCTCATCTTTGCATTTATGCCCTCTTCCCCTGTATCTACCTCCACAATAAAATTTAAGAGAAAACAAGGAAAAAGAAAAAAAGGGGAGGAATCTTGTCAGGGAAGCTGGAGTGTGATAGTGTACCATCTCTCTTTTTATAGACCTAATTATTTATTTAAATGGAGAGAATCTCCTAATAAGAATACAATGGATGAACCACTGCACTCAATGCTCCTTCATACTTCCTCCGTGCATACTTCACCAGTTTGATCCCCGGGATCCCAAATTTAAAATGACATTATTTTGGTTGAGTAATTACTTCTCATCCACATGCCAAGATCTTGTAGGCTGTCTGTCTTTGTGGATATACTACTTTGTCACTTTCTTCCTTCAAGCATAGGTTACAAATGTTTCTGAATGTCTGCTATTCAGTTGTCATCTGATTATCTCAAATAACCCTTGCTCAGCTTCACTATCATAGACCTAGTCATTGTTACTAATATGGTTCATTACAAAACAATCCTTTGCAAAGGGCAGCACTATTTTTGCTTTGAGGTTAGTGCAACCCTGCTTAGCTAGGTGCTTAAAAGAAGAACATAATGCAATAGGATTGACTTAGGCAGTAGAAATAACTTCATCTCTAAGCTCTTAATAATGTAACCATAAATTGTTCAAATTATTTATTAGAACATCTTAGTAATTTGGAACTGGTGGTTTACTGGAACCCTTTCATATGAACTAGGTGAAACCCTAACTACATAGGACTCGGGGTTCTATCTGTTAAACAATAACACAACCATGAATGACGGAAACTCAAGTGGAAATCAGAGAAAAGATGTTTCAAATAACTCTGTGGAACCAAGCACATTTTCATAGAAAAGTAATAAATGTCACTGAAAGAGCATGCCAAGTTAAAATTCTTCTCAATTTTTGTATTCTATTAAGTTCATGTAATGATATCCTCATATGATTTTCCAATGATATTCAAGTAAAGATGTATTTTATTTTACAGGTAAATAAACAGTCCAAAAAGCCATTGAGAATTAAGATTCCTGGTCAATAGTAGGTTATGTACATTCATGTTTATGTGATTTCTCTAGACAGGATAGGTCTAGAAGTCATAAAAGATGAGACTTGCTCACTCACCTGTCTTTTACAGTTAGTTAGCCTACATAAAGGAAGCCAAAATATTAACTGAAATTCCTATGAAGAAGTTATGTTATCAGAGTTTGATTGACTGGTTAGAATTTCAGTGATGTGGCAAACTTAGACTATTGTAAAATCAGGAACCTCATTACAATTTTTCTTGGATTGTGCTTAGCTCCCTAATTAGCCCTTCCTTGATCATCTCTGTGTCATACCTAACATCCTGTGACCAACAGAGAAAGTTAGACCTAACGAACACAGCAAACCATTTTGAAAGGTACTAATTCAAGAAACCCTAGTTTGGTCAATCAAAAGGCTATGAATGCTTTCACATAGTACCTGGGGCATATGGCTGAGATTTCTTCACCATGTTGTAATCACCTACTGAATGTTCTCAAAGGCATTATAAAAGCTGCTTGATCTATTACTATGTTTGTTCTGTTTTCAAGCTTCATAAAACTGCTTCCATATTGGAACATGGAGTTCTTAATGACCAAAGTCTACATTGCTAGGTCATACTCACTCATATTTGCTTTCAGAATAAACTGCATATTATTCCCTTGGAGAAGAGATGTATTTTTGTATTGGCATAAGAATATACATAGTCAAGTATCCAAGTCACATTGTTTGTCAATGCATGTTACCTTTCATTGTTTGAGCAGTCTTTTTTATTATTTTATTTTTTGATTTTTATTGAGCTCTACATTTTTCTCTGTTTCTCTCCCTGCATCTCCCCTCTCCTTCAACCCTCTGTCAAGGTCCCCATGCATGTTTGAGCAGTCTTATGAGGATAGTACTTCATATTTATCCAGGATATCCCAAGATACTGATGGTCATGAAGTAATCACCATGAGCTTTTCTAAATTTTGGAGAGTTTGATCTGTGAGCCCATGCCCTGGTTGCATTATCTCTTGTTCTTCCTTTCTACTCACTATGCTTATGTTTCCCCAAAGTTTGGACAATTTTTTCTCAATTGAAGTTCTTACTCCCTCTGGGATCTATTAACTACTTTAAAAACAAACCTACCACTGCAATACTATAAACACATGTTAATTTATTCAGAATAATTTATGCATTTTGTGGTTTTAAAATTTTATGAAGAACTCCTTGATAGAAGGCAAACACTAGAAAACTCATTTAGAATAACATCTGCTTTCCAAATTGTATTAAAATTTGTGTAACATCTACAATGAATGTTAGTGTGGTTAGGTTGGATTATTTTGGAAATTTGATGAAAAGATGGTTAGAATGGAAACCACAGAGTTAGAGGAATAATGATTTAATGTGAAATAATACTTATAGGGGGAGAGAATGTAAAAAGCTACAGCAGCAGGAATGTTAGTGGGTCATCTATTAGTACACTTTTAAATATTAGAGTAGGAAGCATGTTTTAGGAAAAATAATACATATTGGGTGATTAATCAGAATATTAAAAATTATAAAATGCATGATCAGAAATTCTTCTTTAGTGGTATGTCCTGAAGACAGCAAAGCTAAATTGGCGAGGCTAATAGAGGTACAATACTCTGAGTTACTAGTACTTATCCATCCATCACTCCAAACAAACATAGCATGTTAAGTTTGATGCCATAAGGAAATATGGAAATTCCTTCATAAATCTTGCAATTTAATGTCCTGTGTCTGATGATTCAATTGTCCCTCTACAAATATGATTGGAAGAGATATATGCTTCATTTAAATCTGATATGGAAACAAATATACAGGCTCTGAGAGACACCTGTCTTTCTCCTTATTTGCTATTTTTTACTTTGTGCTGTAGAGAATGATATCTGAAGAGATAAGAATCAAAATTGTTAAATATAAATTTTATAGCACCTAATTGTTGTGTAAGTACATGAAAACGCAACTTGGAGAACACTTGCTAGAGAACAACATATAATTTTATATGTTTTGATGATTATTCTTGGCTGTCAGCTTGAGTACCTCTGGATTTAACTTAAATCCTGGGTCACTGGGCACTCCTATAAGAGATTTTTAGTTAATTGGATCATTTGTCATGGGAACTCATTTTGTTTTTTTTTTTTATTTTATTTTTTTTCCATACATTGTTTTGTTTTATTTTTTCCATTCAAGAACATAATTAAAGAAATAAAAATTTTTTTCCTTTCTTCCCCTTCTCCCGGTCCCCTCCCACTACCCCCCCACCCCTCCTCCCTCCCCCTTCTTCCTTGAAAGAGGGCATGGTGCCCTGCCCTATTGGAAGTCCAAGGCCTACCCCCATCCCTCCTGGCCTAGGAAGGAGTGCATTCAAAAAGACTCGGTTCTCAAAAAGATAATACATGCAGAAGAGATAGGTCCTGGTGTCATTGTTGATGGGTTCTCCATCTGCCAACTTTCGCCGCCACATTCAGAGAGTCTGGTTTGATCATATGCTCATTCAGTCCCAGTCCAGGTGGATTGGTGCGCTCCCAT
>PVIU01029138.1:0-17988 GCA_004026605.1 Ondatra zibethicus
AAGCTTGCCTCAATGTGACAGTCAGTTGACTATTGCCTGCAAGATGTAGGACTCTCAGTTTCAGCACTACATCTAGCTGCATTCTGCCATGCTCCCCATCATGATGATAATGGACTGAACCTCTGACCTGTAAGCAAGCTACCCCAAACAAATTTTTTTCCTTCTAGTTGTTGCTGGTCATGGAGTCTTCACAGCAATAGAAACCAAATTAAGACAATGGGTATTCCCACAGGGGTCACATACTTAAAGAAAAATGACTCCCCCTCCTCTCAAGCCATCAATTGCCAATAGTTTCTCAGCTAGGGTGGGATTTCATAATCACTACACCATCCATGTTAACAGAAGCTTGTTCTTGTACAAGTCTTGTATGTGTAGTCACAGAACAGATGCCATAAGTTTAGTTAGTAGGGTCCTCAGCTCCCAGAAAAACATTATAAGATATTGCCACTACTTTCTTGATTATCCTCCAGAACTTGATGTTAAGAGCCTATTGCTGAAGACATCAAATACTTGAGTCATACGATATGGAGAAATCAAGCTGGTACCAACCTGGAAGTTTTATCCTTCTCACCAAACTTTGATAGTTATGGAAGGTTTTATGCATTCTGCTAGTGGATGAAGTCATGAAAAGTCACACCTTGCTGTGAACCCTTCAAGATGCAATAATGACTTGTCTGATAAGATGTGCCCATTGGTACAATAATGACATGGGTACTAATGAAGTAAATTTCTTTCTAATCGAACTTAAGGTTTATTCATACCTGGTGCTATTTATTGGGCCAAAATATCATTACTGACTATAAGTTAAATATCTACCTCAGAATATATCACATTAGAATATCTTTGTAGGTTCATTTTGTTGTGTCTGACAGAATAACGCAATAATGATGAGAACTTGTATTGATATACATTTTCTTATTAATTATGGTAAGTTTGAGGAAAAATTTCTACCAAATACCTTCAGTATTTTTACATGCTTACATATGAGAGCATATGATTAAAATGCGTTCTTTCAATTTCAGAAATTCCAACTTACCTGATTAATTTGTAGATCAAAATGTTTATAGAAAATGTCTTGAGCCAGGTGGTGGTGGCACATGCCTTTAATCCCAGCACTTATGAGGCAGAGGCAGGTAGATCTCTGTGAGTTTGAGACCAGCCTGGTCTACAAGAGCTAGTTCCAGGACAGGCTCCAAAGCTACAGAGAAACCCTGTCTCATCATCAAAGAAAAAAAATAAGAAAATGTCTCGATTTTTTCAAGCCATGTTTGTTTTTGTTTTCTCTTATTTTGTAAGCTACACTGTTGCATGAAGGTAGTTCAGAGAAATGAACATTCTGTTAATAAAGAACATTACTTTATTCTGTTAATAAAGAAGATGTTCTGCCTTGTTTTTATTTTATAGAAATCATAAATTATATGTAATTATTGTAGTAATTGTCATTAAGACAATCCCTGACTTAAGGCTATGTCTTCATGATTGTATTTTCTATTTATAGAAGCCTGGCTTGAAATCTTCTGTTTTGGCTTTTATTTATTACTGTTTGATTTTACACCTAAGCTAGCCTAGAACACACTCTATAGCCTAATGCTCAGCAATCTTCTCCATCAGACTCCTGAGTGTTATGATTCACCACAGGGATGAATCACCACACCCAGCTAGGCATGCTATGATAGAGCCACTTGAAGTTCCTGCACAGGCTATAGATTCAATCCAACTGCTACTGTGTTTATTGTACAAGATTACTTTTGGGTCCATGGGAAAACCAGCTGCCCTCTCATTGAAGCATACTTTCTAATGACATACTTAACTTATCCAAAGTCACTACAGTAGGTGGTTAAGAAATTGGTCTCTGTGTGTTTAAAGAATTGCACTCTGTGTCATTTTTCAGGTATATGGGTTCTGTTGTGGTACTATGAATGCAATCTGGGCCCTCATGCATGCTAAGCAAACCTTCTAGCTATATGTTCTTAAAGGAGCTGTTTAACTTTTCTGTACCTTTGTCTTACTTAATAACTAGAGAATTTTGAGGATTGGAATGAATATATGAAGCACAAAGATGAGGCTCCAGATGTGGCCACTGGTGATTTCCCATGTGTAAGTGGATGACCCCACCCCTATGCACATGTGTACAACACTAATTGGACTAAGTAGGTTATCAAAAATTAAAAAAATATTTCTTAAAGAATACATGAAGTAGTGCCAGGTGGTAGTGGCGCACGCCTTTAATCCCAGCACTCAGGCAGCAGAGGCAGGCAGATCTCTGTGAGTTCAAGGCCAATCTGGTCTACAAGAGCTGGTTCAAAGACAGGCTCCAAAGTAACAGAGAAGGGAGATATGCTATAGGGATATAGAAGTGGTTGGAGGGCAAATGAAAATGCATATGATTCTTTTTTATATATGTGTATGAAATTCTGAAGAACAAAATTATGAAATAGAAAAGGCTCAAAAAATAGCTAGCTACTTTCCTCTTAAGCTCATCCCACTTACTGTTTTAAGCTATTCTTATCACTGTCTGATAATGTCTATTTCAATATTATCTCATCTCTTATCCTATTCAGGTTTTATGACAACAATAATGTTTTGAGTATAATATTTTTGAAATGTTCTTTAACATTTCAGCTTTATTACTCCAGCAACAATGTTTTCTCGCAAGGTTCCTGCTCTGTTTCCAAACCATATTCAGCCTCCCATTATAAAGTCTATTCTTATTTCTTAAATCTACTTATTCTTTTGGTTTTTAACTTTTTGTTCTCACTGTATCTGATCTCCTCAGGCAATGCCATCTTTTCTCATTCTTACAATTACTGCTTTGATTCTAATGATTATCAAACCTCTGCCTTCAACCTTAAACCAAAACTTCATTTCTGATAACTTTTGTCACCTTCACTAATAGCCACCAGTATGAAATCATTCTTTTAGATATAATATTTTATTATATTTTGACAATTCAATATGTATAAAATGTATTTTGATCATATTCAGATTCTATTCTTCCCTATAACTCCTCCACCCCCACCTCTACCTACTCCCAAATTTGTATCCATTTTCATTTTTCAGTATCTAATCAAGTTCAATTTGTGGTGTACATATATTCATGGATCAATATTGGAGTGTTATCGACCTAACAGAGTTCATACCCTTAAAGTAGATGCACTTTCTCTGCTCTAAATTTATCAATTGTTAGTAGATGCTATGCTAGGTGTTGTGGCTCATGAACCCTTCCCAAATTCTTACTGAAATTGACTGGACTAATGTTGTTCAAGTCTTATATAGGCAACCACAATTGCTATGGGTTTATTAGTAAAGTGGATCTGTAATATTCAGAAGACAGTATTTATTTTGATCTTCCATGACCTCTGGATTTTACAGCCATTCTGAGATTGATTTCATAGTGGTCCCTGAACCATTGAAGGAGGGATATACATGTCCCATGTGTGGCTAAGAACTATACAAATTATTCTTCTCTGAACTTTGACCAGTTGTAAATTTCTTGGTTAACCAACATCCACACCCCCCACACTAATTCTTTGATGAGGTCTGAGAGCTATACAAATATATGGTTATAGAGATAAAAAATTAGTGTGCAGTTTGATACTGTGTCCATTTAGCAAAATAATAATAATAGGTTCAGCCTATAGAATGAGTTCCACAACCATTGATTCTTAGATAGATTTGTAGTACCAGGCATGTGTTACTTTCATAACAGCAATTCCACTATTGCCCCCCATAGGCCTATCTTGCTTTAACTGTCATTATAATACAGATGATATTAAGGACAAATGGGGAATACTTGAGGGGGTAGATTTTGTGAGGAGAAGAATGGGAGTGTCAGTGGGAGAGAGGGTAGAGAGTGATAACTAACACTAAGGATGTTTGAGGAAAGCTCTATGGTAACTTAATATTTTACGTAAGTTTCACACACACATACATATATATGTGTACATATATAAATTTAATTGGGGTTATCATAAACAGGATATGATAATGTTCCTCTCTAAAAGCCATAGATTTCCAAATAAAAATTCCAGTGAAGGGCATGGGATACCTGTCCTCGAGTTTTGGTCAGGAGTGTCTCAGGAACCCCTAAAACAATATTTCCATTGCTCTTAGTTTCCAAGTAGAACTTGATGGTAAGACTCTATTGCTGACAATCACATATTTTGGACACAGGACATTATTTCGTAATAATGTGGTACTGACTTGGAAGCTGACTGCCACTGGCTAACTTTTATAGCACTAAAAGATGCTGTAAAGGCTGCAGGAAGTAAGTCATGAGTCTTAGCCAGCTGTGAATTTATCATTTTAACAACATATCTTATCCTCACTCCTCCACTGCTTCTCATTATGGTTTTCCTCTCTTAGCACAGGGCACTTATTTTAAATTTCATAATTCAAGCAAGGAACAAAAGAATCCTAGTTCACTCTGTGTTGATATTTATTGTCCCTCATCTACTCCCTTTTAGAAAACATCAAACACAAAACAAATAGAATATTTTAGTTATAGCTCCCTTCCTCTCTGATACTGAAGATGGCCTTTGTCCCTTCAACTCAAGCAGGCACTGACTTTTAAAATCAGAATCACTTAATCCATACCTCACAAATATTTCTTTGAGGCTAAAAATGATGGTTACATCTCTCTCCACCTGCCTTTATACATATCCATCTATAAAATTGTCACAATAATATCAACCTTTTTAGACATTTGCTACAGATTGGTCTTCTGGTACATTCTTCATTAACATCATCCATGGTAAACTCAGAGAGTTAGCTATAATAATTCTCATTTTACAGATAAGAGAAACAATTTATGGATAAATTAAGAAACCTATTGTTGCACAGCATGTAAATTCTACTGTTGGGAGTTGATTCAGGTTTTTTTTTTTTTGACTGGAGATATATGTTCTTGGAAGCTTTGTTAAACTGCCTTTAGACCATACCCTCTGTTCTCTCTAAGATGAACATTAAAGTATAAATCTTTCCCTATAATTAAAAGCACTTTTTATAACAGTCTCAAATACATTTTGGGTTGATTTAAGTCCAAATTTCTCAAGAATTGATTGAAATTTTTGCTGTTCTATTGACTTTATTCCTCTATTTTCTCTTTCCTACCTTAAATCCTTTCTATTTTGAGGAAGAAAAAATCCTGCCTCTCTTGACTGCTCTCTCCCCAGATATCAGAGTCCATCTTTAGAAGACAGGAAGAAGTCAGCACTGAGTGGGAGTTCTCAGTCACTGGAGGCTTTGTGGGTTTTATGGATGTTCTCTCTCTCTCTTTTTTTTGCTAGAGAAAAGAAAATTAGGCAGTGATATTATGTTCTGCTTTCTTAACTTTGTGGGGATGAGACAGCCAACCACAGAATTGATAACTGGTGTTCGCTTAGTGCTTTTAATGATCAGTTCTCTACACTGGAAAGTCCATGTAATTTTCCCAACTTTATCCCTCAACAAGCCCCCAGTTTAGGATTGACAATGTTTCATTAAGGAGAAGTTAAAGGCAATGGACTGGGTATAGGAACCCCATGCTAAGCGTCTGTTGCTCCTTCTTTATGTGTTGTCTTGCTGCAGGTGGTGGCAGTCAGGAGAGATTCTTAATGTTTAATTTATCTGGATTTACTGGCTGACTATGAGCCTAGGACACCTTGTTCTCTTGGCTTAGGATATGATACTCTCCTAGGCAGCCATTCTCTCTATTAACCTTCTTTGCTGGATTTTCTTTTTTTATTCCAATCCATCCTCAGAGTTTCTTGATACTTAGTCACGGTATAAGAAAAAAGGCTCTAGCCTTACTGCAACATAATATGCAATGTTTTGTTGATACCCATGGGAGGTCTGCCCCTTTATGAACAGAAACAGAGAAGGAGTAGGGAATGAAGTAGAGGTAGGGTAAAGAAATGGGAGGAGAAGAGAGAGGGGAAACTGTATTCTGGCTGTAAAATAAATAAATAAATAAAAATAGAGAGAAAGAAGGAAGGAAGGAGAGAGAGACAGAGAGACAGAGGAAGGAAGAAAGAAATGAAGGAAGGAAGAAAGAAAGGAAAGAATGAAGGAAGAAAATAGCTTTGCCATTCCAAAAGATATACAAGTGGTTCCCCAGTGCCCATGGTCAATTATTTATAATAAAAATGAAGAGCTTAAATTTCAGATGAGCTTTGGACTATGACAGTATACACATCACAGATGAACTTGAGGCAAAACTAGCTGAAATGTGCTATGGACGTAGTTACAGGAGGAAGACTCAGTTATCCAGCTAGTGATAATGTAGCAAGATAAATGACATATTCTGACCTTTAAAAAGTTAACAGTATAATTGGGTAAGTAAATAACTGCAAACTGAAATTAAATGGGCTTTGTACTAGACCTTCATTAGAAGTTCATAGATGACTGGTGGTTGTTTCCTGAAATCCCCTTAATTCTCTAAGATTGAGAGGCTGGGAGCAATTTGGACTAAATGAGGCATTTATTTATAAGCCACCTTCATTCTTGTATAGAGTGTCATAATTATTTCAAAATGATACTAGCTCAAATATCTCTAAATAAATGCATAGCTAAAACTGCATTGTTTAATTTTTGCATTTATTTAGTGTTTGTATACATGCATATCATAGCACATATGTGAAAGTCAGAGGAAAGCTTGTGTAGTTGGTTTTTTCTTTCCTACCATGTGGGATCTGAGGATTGAATTTAGGTCACCAACCTTGGTGGAAAATGTATTTGCCCACTGATCCATTTCACCAATATTAGAGCAGGGGTTCTCAACCTTTCTAATGCTGTGACCCTTAATATAGTTCTTCATATGGTGGTGAAGCACAACAATAAAATCATTTCACTGCTACTTCATAACTGTAATTTTGCTACTGTTATGAATCATAATGTAAATATCTGATATGCATTATATCTGATATGCTATTCCCAATGGCGTTATGACACACAGGCTGAGAACTGCTGCCATAGAGTCATAATTTTTACATATTATATTCATGTTCAAGCCAATATGAGAACAAAATAAAATATCCTTATCAATTTGTAGAGGAAGCAAGGTCTCATAGGTAATAAGTGTAGAAGTTTGTATACAACCCTAAGCATCCTGATTTAAAAATTTCTTTCCACTCAACCATGTCCCCTCTCCTCTCCTGTAATGTAATATTTCAATGTCTGCTAATCTAATGAACCAAGGAGGTGGTATCACTTTCCCCTCTCAGATGCAGATTTACTGTGTAGTAGAGTGTACTAATCATTTCTTAAATACTGAATTTTAAAAAAATGGAAAAGAAGTGCATATTGTAGCAGTAGGTTGCAGCTGACAGTTTATCAAGGTCACAGAGCATAAAGAACATTTTGCATTTTTATGTTTATTTTTTAAGGTAATTTCACTGGCTTTTGAACACCTTGTGAACTCAGGTAAATATCTTCTGTGAGCAGCAGTGGCAACAGGAGTACTACTAGCTGCAGAAAAGAACTAGGAATGTTTACAGTTGGAAAAGACAGGAAGCAAAGCCACAGAAGAGGGCAGTATTCATGAGTCAAGACATCTCTACACACAATATCAGAGCACTGTAGGGCATGTTGCTTGATACTCATGACAAGCACATCCCAATTATGTTGCTTTGGAATTAGGATGCTTCTTACAGATTCAGCATATAGTAAATCAGTTAAAGATAGGACACTCACATCCTCTCTGTTGTTTTCTGCCCAATAGTTACCTCATTATTCATGATAATCAGAAGAAAGGACATGACAGAGTAAGTTCTTAACAGACCACTGACATTGGAAGAAGAGGTTGAATTCAGATTTGTACTGAAAGACATTGGGCAAATTAGCCTGGCCCTCAAAAGCATTGGCTCTCTATTGGTAATGTAGAAAATGTGTCCCAAGTCCTATCTTATAGAACAATTGCAAGTATAAACATGAAAAATGTAATATATAAATGTCAAAAAATCAATAATAGTATTAATATTAAAAGGTTTTATTTGAAAACAAGGTTCAGGGACTGAAATGTGAACTCACAGGCTTTGGTTCTTATTTCTAATCTTCCTTCTTTGTTTTGAGAATCAGTAGAGAGAGGGAGAGTTCTGTACATGTGAAATTCAGTGAAGCCTGTGAGACTTTACAGCAAAGTCTCCTAGAAGGTGCATGCTATATGCAGCTAACTATAGTTAGCATGGTGTTTCCATCTTTCTAGATTGGTTATGAAAAGGATCCAAGCAAGAAGAAAGGGGCACAGTGAAACTAAGTTATAAAGTGACTAGATGGGTATAAACAAAAATAAACTTTTGACATTCTCATCAATATCAACTTCATTTAAATAATAAATTGTAACTTTTTAGGAACTATCATGGTGTTTTCCAAACCAATAATACTAGATGAACCCTCTATCCAATTACATCTTTAATGTTTTGAAAACAAAGCTGTCACTTGCACAATGTTCAACTTTTGAGCAGAAGTACTTGTGGATACTGACCTAAACCCTTCTTTCTATTTTATTTTGAAAATAGATAAATAGAGGAAATTATAAATAACTAACAAGCTGAGTTTTTATGCAAAAAACTAAAAAAATATAAATTCTACTTTGTGAAATTTGCACCTCTCTTGACAATATATACAAATCTTTATTTTAATGTATTTTTCATAAAACTAAACTGAATGTATCCTTTTAAACATTCCAATTGCCATTTATCCTTATTATCATTTTAATGATAAATGCTGCTGCAAAGGATACCCCATGAGAATAATCAATTTTTCTTTATATATGAATTGAGAAAATACTGAAAAATTAAGATATTACTTGATAGTAAGATATACCAATTTCATTTTAAAAAAATCTAAATGAAATGAGAGAGTACTTTCACAACACTATACCCTAGTATAAAATTTAAGAGGAATTGCTAAGGAGACCCCACCTCAGAAGTTTTTTAATTGTTACTGCCTTTTTAGCTATGGCTATCCTAGTCAGCAGCTGCGACTCCACAGCTACCATTGGTGATTAGGTTGTGAGAGCCTCAGTCTGAGGAAATTCTGTTCGCTCAGGTACCAACTGTTTCAAAGCTACAACAGGAATTTATCTAAATCTCTGTCCCTCTAAATAACTCAAGATTCAAAGGTTGAGATATATTTCTGCTTCCCAGAGAGGCTGAATAGCAAACAGCTCACATAGCTCACAACTTGCTGTCTTTCAAGAAATTCTCCTGCTTTTCCTTGCCCCTCCTTAAAAACCCTTCTCCACGAGGCTCCTCCCTGCAATTTCCAGTCAGCTAGTTGCTGAGGCAGCCTCCTTATGACAGATCACTTTTATTTAATCAAGCATATTTTTGCATCATTAAGCAAATGTTCCAGAGCATAAACAAAAGTAACACACCTTAAAATATATTCGCCAACATCCCTGCTGTGCGAGCGGGCACCACAGCCCCTCCTTGTGCCTTTAAGCTTTCAACCTCCCATCTGCTCAAGGCAGCCCCTCTTCCCTCTTCATAGCATCCCCTTTTCCCTTTCTTACTTTATTTTTTAATCCAAGCATTTCTTATACTTTAATACACTATGTCATACTTTATTTATATACTAGGATGAAAGTTCCCTTTACTGTGGGATCCTCATCACCTTTACCAGAAGACTAGTACTGGGAAAAACTCAAATTAAATTGTTGAACAAATAAAAGGCCTCTTATTCAATCTCCTAACCTCATCCTAAACAGTATAGGTCTGAAGTCCTTTAGTTGAAGGGAGACCAGATATGAGCCTCTGAAGATTTTCTCTGTTTCTGAGTGAGTTGAAACCCAGCAGCTTCAACAGAATACTTAATGTTGTTAACATCCACAAACGATAAGGTTTGTGAGAGACTGCACCAGTGTGTTTTTGTATGTGCATCATGCTGACTTTTTTTTTTTTTTTTTGAGACAGGTTTTCCTCTGTGTAACAGTCCTTGCTGCCCTGGAAAACTAGCTCTTGTAGACCAAGCTGGCCCCAAATTCACAGAGCTCCCTGCTGGGATTAAAGGTGGTGTGCCACCACCGCCCAGCACATCATGCTGACTTTAATGTGTTTTCAGTTGGTTTCCTGTCAAGTAACTAAATGAACAAAATAGTAAATTCACTATGCTCTTTAACTTCTCATAGTAGGCACATGTATGTGGTATTTAGACTTGTCAAATCATGGCCATGGTTCGTAGGGTGGTGAGTTTCAGGGATTGTAGGGAAGAGAAAATAAGGAGCTGTTAAATGAGTATGAAGCTTTGATTTTTGCATGACAAAGAAAATTCGAGAGATGCATATTGTTGGTATTTGCATAACAATGTAAAAATCATTTTATC
Organism: Ondatra zibethicus; assembly: GCA_004026605.1. Lineage (NCBI taxonomy): Eukaryota > Metazoa > Chordata > Mammalia > Rodentia > Cricetidae > Ondatra > Ondatra zibethicus. The sequence goes on from PVIU01029138.1 coordinate 10,303, forward strand.
TCAAGACTGTACACTTTCACGAAGAATGGTACTTTTTTAATGACACAATTTTAAAATCATAGTTATTAACAATTTTCTTTAAATATCTAGGCATTATAGCATTATCGTCACTGAGTTCAGAATTATTTCCTCAAGTTATATGCCCATTTTATTGATACATGTATGTCTGTATCAGCTATTAAAAGTGCTTTATTGATGAATTACATGTGAGTTCATAAAAGCTAAACATTTTGTATACCTCAGAATGATAAATGGGAAGTTTGACAGATTGGAACTTAGAATCTCAATCATATTCTGAAAATGGAGAAATAGTATATATAAAAAAGCTGTAGGAATTGATAAAACTTTAAATGATTTGGAATAAAGCAATTTTTTACTAGTAGAGGAATAATATTTTTATAAGTTTGATTTATTTCCCAATACAATTACACATACTCTCAGTGAACTTCCAATACCCAAACAAACACTAGAGTTGTTGGAGGCATTTATTACTTTAGAAATTATGTGTTGGGATTTATGACTATTTTTCTCTACTGCTTAATCACCAAATAATTGAATAGAGTCATAGAGTGTAATATTAAAATTACAGCATGTCATTAAAGTTTTACAAATGAATAAATTAGAAATCATGAATAATTCATATATCTAGTCTCTACTCAGCTATCAAAATAACCAAGTGAAGTTATTCACTGAAATTTCTTGCTTTTGGTCTTTGCTACTCAAAGCTGCTTTATGGGCCAACTGGCTATGGTCAGCTGGGAAGTGTTAGATCCAGAATCCCAAAGATTCCATTAGACAGCATAATCCCTAAAAGCTTTTGTGCACATTAAAGTTTGAGAACTGTGAAGAAGTGGGTATGCAAAAATATGCATTAAACTGCAGCTCCAGCACAGCCTGGATGCTGAGACTGGCAGTGGGGGTGTGTGTGCTGGGATTGAGACATGGAGGCTTCTTTTCAGGTGGAAGAACAACAACCTTTATTTTGCTCTGCTAAAGCCTTTTATACTTCTACTGCTTCTGTATACCTCTACTGCTTCTGTAGAAAACCACCGGCCAGAAAGAACACAAACATCGCTGTCAATTATAGACCACAAGGAAATTCCGCTATCGGACTAGGGGAGTGAGGGCAGCTAGATCACAACTCCCCCCATTTTATTTTATAAAATAAACGGTTCCTGTCTTGTTACTTTGGGTGGAATACCATGCCTGTCGTGGGGAATAGCCCCCTAATATTCCTTATCTTAGGTGGCATCCTGCCCCCAAAGTATTGCCCATCGATGGCTACCCAGAAACATAGCCCTAAACCAAGTATCCCCAGGACTGACAGCGCCAACAAGCCAGACCAGCACTGCAACCATCTAGCATGCACTAACTGGGTGGTAAAATTAACAAAAGCAGTATTCCAAACCCCTCTCATATGACGGTTGAGTTCCATAACAGTAGCAGAAGCATGTAATACAGTGCCATGAGTAACACACATAACATGATAAACTGTTCAAAAGTCCAAAGATAGTCCACTTGCTCCTGAACCAGAGCCACTTGTTGGTTCAAGGTCAATATGCCCAATTGATTATGTCCATTAAGATCATTTTGAATGTCCAAAGCATTGTTGACTCTTTCAGCCATCTGGTTGACAGTCTCAGCCATTTGCAGAGTCTGGGAAAGAGCAACTCCAGCAATAGTAGCTGTGGTGGCAAAGCTCTGCTCCAGCTACCTTCTGGCCCCAGCCGCACTCAATCTGGGTCCAAACTGGTGCATAGAGTGGAGCAGAACTCAGGGAAGCAGGTTCGCTACTCCTGCTCTGAACCATTGAAGGGGCCCCACTTTAATAATCTTTTAGGGAATTTGGGTGTCACCAACCTGTCTGGCTACTTCCTGCTAAGTAGCTGCATTCTTGACGGTATTTTAGATCAACATTTCAGGGGGTCTCGGTGATTCAAACTACATAAATTTTCAATGAATCCACAGGTTTTCATCCTCTGTGGAGACAAAAGCAGAACCTCTCGCAAAGCATTAAATCCTTAGGCCCATATTTTAAAGTCAAAATACCTTTCTTAGCAGTTCCCAGAATCAAATGTCTTTCTCTAGTCCAGAATACAAAAGACAACACAAACAACACAATAACACACATCTGTACACATTCGGTCTTTTTGAGGCCCTCAATTCACCCTCCTGCCTCCCTTTATTACTTCCCTACTTGACAGTCTTCCAAAGGGCATCCCTCAGAGCATCTCTGGGGATGAAGAAACACATACTCCTTTTAATCTGACTTGGCTTGTTCCCAGTCTGGAACATTTAAACCCCCTCCTGTAATAAACCAGGGGCTGACTTGAGCTATTGTTTGTACAAAATCTTTGGCTGTCTTTCTTGTTACTTCTGTGCCTTGTTGCTTTAAGAGTTTCAGTTACTTTTTGAGGCCTTCAATTCACCTTCCCGCCTCTTCTTTATACTTGCTAGTCTTTTGGAGGATGTCCTTCAGAGTATCTCTGGGGATGAAAAATAAACACACATTACCTTCCCCAATACACTCCTCAATTTAGCCGGTAGATGGAGCAACCACGTTCACGAATCCCCACTTTCCAGATCTCAGTGGAACCTCCACTTGGCCTGGATGCCAAGACTGGCAGGAGGTATGCCGGGGTTTAGACACGGAGGCTTCTTTTCAGGTGGAAGAACAGCAACCTTTATTTTGCCCTGCTAAAGCCTTTTATACTTCTGCTGCTTCTGTAAATTCTACTGCTTCTGTGGAAAACCACTGGCCAGAAAGAACGCAAACATCCTTGTCAATTACAGACCACAAGGAAGTTCCACTGTCGGACTAGGGGAGTGAGGGCAGCTAGATCACAACAATAAACATTTTCCAAATTGATGACCAAGCAGGATTAGATCATGACAGAGCATTGACTTATCTGTCTGGTGTTTTGTTCCCTACAGCTTAGATGATAAAAGATGTTTTCTTCTCTTTAGAACTAGATGTAAGACCTCTATTCATTACATAAATTTTCAGAGAAGAGATTAGTAATAACAATTAAGGTGGATTAAAATGACAGGTATCTCCAGAAGGCATATCTTCCAGCCACCTCAGGAAACATTCATTCTTCAGTGAATAATAACAGTACTTGATAACCCAGTCTATATGTAGACGAAGGGTCTTACAGGCAGTCATTCTTTTCCATCTTTGTGGTAACTCCACAATGTTCCTGACCCTGATAGAAGTATGAGAATCAGGGTCAAAATATAGTAAAATGCATCTCCTTTGGAACAGGCCACAGTCTGAGAACTTCAGGACATTGCAAGAAGAATTTTGCCCTGGTGTCTCAACCAGCCTCAACATGGTGGCCTCAGGGCATTAGCAAAATAAGGCACCTGTCTCCAAAGCTGTGACTTTTCACTCAGTAAGCAAGAATTCTAGAATATGAGTCAGAAGTTGGCAAAGGTACAGAGAACAGACAGTGACCGCCATAGATAGGAGGTAGAGTGTGAGACTTCCTTGGGGTCTGTGAATTATAAGGTAGGGATCTGAAGAAAGTCAATATAGAGATTGTATTTGGAAACAAACCTTAAGAAGTAACTCCCCAAGCTCCATGTTTTCCTACAAACAGACAATTTTTAATGGAAATACCTAATCTAAAACACACCCTAAAGATAAATGCTGAATTCAATAGAAAAGTAATTTGACACTATCATGAAGTCACATAGACTTCATATGCCTTAATCATAGTCAGATGACATTTAAGGAGGAAATCAACATTCTTTCATTTAGTTCAACCTGGTGATAGGGACATATACTACTGCATATTAATCACTTTTTTAGATTTACTTAAGTTTTAATTATGCAGTCATTTGCACTCCTCCAAAATCTACTTAATTACCATTTATGTACCCAGTATGCACTTAATAGGCTATTTTTCTTTATCATCATTATATTTGTCTTTTGACTAAATTGACATGCTTGCTTAACTAAGTGAAATAATTGGGACATCAGAAATTTGTAAAAGTTGCACTGTGTTAAACTGTGCTGAAATCTATTGATTTACTTACCAAAAAATAATAAAGTACCATCTTTAGGAGAATGCAGTGAAGGATAATGCAATGATTAAAAAACCTTAATTAAAGATAAAACATTCTGTACACACTTATCCAAAGATGATTTAAAATATGTGAACTATGGGGCTGGAGAGATAGTTCAGCCATTAAGAGCAAATATTAATACAACAGTATAGTGAGGTTCAGTTCTGCACATCTAAATGGTGCTAACAATTGCCTGTAACTCCAGCTCCAGGGCATCTTGTGCCCTTTTCTGGCCTCTGTAGTCACTGTAAGCTTGTTATGCACAAGAATTTATGCAGTACACACACATACTGACAGACAAAAATAAATAAAACATGTTTCTACCCTCCGTCCTATCACTGATGTTTCTGTCTGAACCTTTAACACAGCTATATTTTTAGGGAAGTGCAATTTAGGAGTATTCCATATTAGAAAATATGTATATGTCACCAACATGTATCATTATAACTTTCTGAATTAAAAGTCATCTACATGTGTCCTACATCTCCTACATACGGCGTTTCAGAGAGACTGAATTTCTTTGCACATTTTGAAATATGTCTATGGTTGTCAACTAGAATTATGCACACATCTAAATTTTGTCTTTTTGTCAGAACATCATATTAGCAGCAACAATGTAGCTATATTGATATAACCCAGAGGTCAGATAAAAAGTACAGTGACATGCAGCCAATCAAAGTTAATGATTCATCTTTACAACCAATTAGTTGGAGACATTTTCATAATAATTGTTATAATAATCTAATAGGGCTTTTAAATGTTGCTTCAATTTTCTTTACCTCTAGTTCAGTTATTTTCTTATGTGTCTGATTTATATACCTGCCCTTCAAAAAGCAGTTCATACAGAACTAGGTAGAAACTACTGATAATAAGAGCATGACTGACCATCTGTTTCCACATCTGCAAACTATTTTATTGATAAATTCAGTGTAGCAAATGTGAAGTGAAGTCAAAAGGTGTGAATCTGGGAATCAAAACTCCTACTTTCAACTGTGGTAGAAGATAAATAACCTGCTGGTAACTAAATAAGCTCATGAATTATCCAAGCTTTCTGTCCAAATCTGCCAATTCCAAAGTCCTAAACCACCAATTCCGCTGTGGAGTTTCTCTTGCCTGGTTACTATCTAGATGTCTCTTTTTCTTTATATTTTGTCCATTGAATTTCAAAGTTGTTTTGATTTTTGTGCTTCCAGGAGTATTGTTTGGTTTTTGCTAGTTTAGTTCTGTTTTTTTTAAAAAAATAACTAATAACAATTTTTTACTTGAGCAGACAATTAACAAGAATGAAGGTCCAGGTCTGTTAAGTGCTTTAGCAGCACAGAACAATGATTCTCAACATGAATCCATCAAAGAACACAGATTCTCACTCAGGTTGGGGCATGCATAGCAAGTACTCAGTCTGTGCTGCACTTGAACTATAATGAGGAGGATGGAACCTACTTTCTATTTCAGGATTGACTTGGATAAATTGCTAAGCAGAATCTATGCATTAATAGCCTTGGCTTCTCAACTGCCAAGGCAGTGATGAAGTAGATTTTGCTTTGTTTTTAATGCTAAAGTTTCTGATTAAAGTGTCCCTTCAATTGTTGGTCATTGTGGAACCCATGTTTAATACCAATACTCAGGAGGCAGAGGTAGGCAGATCTCTTTGGATATCAGACTAACCTGGTCTACATAGCAAGTTCCAGGACATCCAGAACTACATAGAACAACCCTGTCTCAAAAAATAAAAAAATAAAAGAAGAAGAAGAAAGTCTCTCTGGCTTCTAGAACTACTGCAAGTAGGTAAAGGCACCGAGTCACCAAGGAAACCCAGCAACATTTCTCCAGATTTGATAATTTAATTTCTAGCTTTCCTCCTGGAATCCTTTCAAGAATTTTTAGTGATATATTAATCACCTGCACAAAATACTCCACCTTCCACAAAGACAAGTAAGCCTTTCCCTTCAACACAAATTTTATGAAGAAAACAGACCTTTAATATGTCAAGAACAAAATGGAAGTCAACCAGAAGTCATTAGTATAACAAATCCAGAGTTTTGTTCCACGGAGTAAATTCAAGATATATCAGTATTTTATTCTGATTATAAGACCAATTCTTTCAAAGGATGTCTCCACAAATATGCTATTTTATCAGGGAGAATTTAACACATAGAACTTTTATTACTTCCCAACACAGCCTACATCAATCATATTACCAGAATCAACATCCTAGGAAGAAATACTTTCTTAGAGAGAATATACTTAATCCTCATCAAGATTATAAACCAAAGCTTAAAAGTCTTATAAAATATATCTATTTATATCAATTTTTTAATGATTTCCTTCTTTATTCTCTATTCTTCTAAGTTCTTTCTACTATTTTTCTACAGCTTATATACTCCAACAAAGTTTTTCAAACAATGTAGGAATTACAATGTGGTTGCATTCTACATTTCAATTGAATGATTATAATGAATACAGACAAAAATCATGTCTTTCGTCTCCCTCACATGTTTAAATATTTTACGTACTACAGAGAAATATTTATATCAATCTTAATTCAAGGCAGCATAGAACACCAGTGGCTGGCTAAATGTGTTTTTTTTTTTTTCGTGTTAACCCTGTTAATCTCTGCTCCATAAAATGATGTTATTCTTCAGCTCACATTTCATATAATAAATTGCATGCTCTTCCCTTTACAGAGAATGTTTTCTCAACCTACACTCCCTTAACAGCACCTAACTATAACTAACTTTTCCAATACTTTTGAGAGATGATAGTTGTGTCTTTAAAAGATTGTGAGCAGATTTATGCTCTCCACTGTATCTGAATTTCAATCATCTTCTTGTATAGAGCAGCATATATATATATATATATATATATATATATATATATATATATTTCACACTTTCCAAAACCACAGTAGTAGTTGAGTAAATATTGCTGGGGCAAATAGTAGCAGGGAGTGAAGGCTAAACAGCTCTGCAGAATAACATCTATAAATTAAAAATGTGAGCAATAATGGGAAAAATAAAATTTGGAGAGGCACTACAGAAGACTCATTTTTACCTGTTTATTTGGGGAAATATCAAAGTAGCTAGGATGGAAGCTAGACGTATAACTCACACAGTGCTTCTCCAAGTCATTAAGTGAAAAGAGAAACACCTGCCAGGTAATGACACTCTTATATTAGCACTCTGGAGGCGGAAATAGATGAATATTTGAGTTCAAGGTCAGCCTGGTTTGCATAGCAGGTTTCAGGAAATCTTGTTTTGAAAAACCAAAAAACAAACCAGCAAAACAAACAAACAAACAAAAGCCACACTCCCAACATAGCAATAAGCAGGAATCTAATAAAGGAATTCTCAGTGAAGAAAAAGGCAGATCTAATAAACATAAAAGATCCAATTTTGCTAATAAGATTAGGACAATATAAATTTAAACAATTAAACAATTAGTATGTATATTTCATATCAGCTTGATGATAAAGTTGTGTGGTTTGATGGCTGTTGAGAAAGAGGAAGACCCATATATCCTGAATCCAAGAGTCTATGTCAAAATCACCAACTGTGTGTATGTGTGTGTGTTTCATAGAAAGGATGAACACCAATCATGTAATGTAAAAATCAAAAC